>RJWM01002121.1:36628-136244 GCA_004363535.1 Dasyprocta punctata | reverse complement strand
TGTGGTATTTTTGTACAATGGAATATTACTCAGTTATAAAGAATGCTTGCATCAAAACTTTTATAGATAAATGAATGCGACTTGTGACCATACTCACAAGTGAAATAAATCAGACTCACTTGTGTGAATATGGTATTGTCTCCCTACTGTAAGAAACTGAAAGAGCAAATTAGATCCAAAATCTACAATAAATATTGTGTAAGGTTAAGAAGTTCCTCAACAGAGAAATGTAACTGGGATCGGGTAAAGAAGAAAAAACGGAAGGGAAAAGGAAAAAGCTATACAATTGTGTGTGTGTGTGTGTGTGTGTGTATATATATATATATACACATACGATAGCTAAGATGACTATACTACTAATTCTGTTAGTTAGTACTCATATGATTAGATCAACTTTGCATGTCTATATATAGTAATCTAAGCAACTCTTGAAGATAACAATATGCAATATAACAATGATTGTTAAATTCCTATCATCTTGTTTTTAAAGCCTATATTGTTATTCTTTTGGGTTTGCTTTTTGCTGTTGTTCGTTTGTCTTTTGTTTTTTGTTTTTCTTTTCTGTGCTTTTTCTTTTATATAAAAAATTGATATAAAAAAGAAATAAATCAGACTTGCATGTGGAAACACCATATTGTCTCTCTAGTGTAAGAAACTGAAAGAGTAAATAAGATCCCAAAGTTACAATACATATAGTAAAAGGGAAAGAAACTGCTCAAAGGAAAATTATATTGTTTGATCAGTCTTCTATGCCTGTATCTTCTAGCCTGAGCACTTTGAGGATAACAATATGCAATATAACAACCATTGTTATATGTCTATCATCGTGTTTTGAAATCCTATATCGCTATTGTGTTTTGTTGTTGTGGTCATCATTTTGCTTTTGTTACTGTTTTTTAATTGTTTGTTTGCTTCTTGATTTTTTGGTTTTTTTCCTCTTTAAAAATAATAAAAAATCACAAGTTCAAGCACAGCCTGAACAACATTGTAACTTAATGAGATCCTATCTCAAAAACAAAAAAATAAATTTGTAAAAATGGCTGGGGCAACGGCCCTGGTTTCAAACCAGTATTGGGGGTGGGGTCACAAATGTAGAAGGTACTTTCAAGTGGACTGGCAGCCCTATGGTTAATATTTACCTGCCTCATTGGTTACTTTTTTAAAATGCCATTTAGCCATTTAAAAGAAAAGTACAACATAGTGACTTTGATGTTTCTATCTAACTCTGCCCTCACAACCTAAAAGAAATTAAATGAAGTTATTGATAAGTGGCCAGGAAAAGTACAAAATGAGGTCTTCGCCTCCACTCTCAACCTCTGTGACCTCATAATCAACAGCTCTGCAACTGTAGTATTTAGAAACTTTCTGTCATTTGGGGACAGTGTCTTGAGATGGCAGCTGTGTGTCACAGGAACATGTCAGAAAATATTTCTGGAAAGAAGACACAGTGTCTTGTCTCCTGAAAACAGGTGAGACAGTGTCTTAAACCCAGACAGTGATTTATGAAATATTATTTGTAGGGCTAGATATTTTACAAATGTCATTTGCTTCTCACCACAGTTCTAAGTCTGTGGCTAATGGCTTATTATCCTCCCTTTCACAGATCAGAAAATGAAACTCAGGGCATTTAAATTTAGAGGCACAGAGGTTAGATGTGACACAGCAAGAATTTAAACCCAGATTTATCTGATTCTAAAAACATAGTTTTTGTATGTCTTTTATTAAAGATGTAACTCATTGTTTTAAAAAGATAAAAAGAAGAGCTAACCAGTTAAAAGCATAACATTATTGTAGAGCAAACTACCCATGTAGTTTGGTACCATTTTCATTAATGTTGTACTTCCTATCATTGCTTTATCATGAAGCCCAGTTTAGTGTCAGAAACCTTTCTCTAAGGTGCTCCCTCAGTCTGCTGGGCTGCTGCTTTCCTCACAACTTGTCTCAGCCCTGGGCAAACTAGTCAGTTTTCCTGGATTATCTCAAGATAATCACAGGGAAGGTCTTTTCAACCCTGTTGTCAGTGTTTCTCTCTCTCTCTCTTTCTCTCTCTCTCTCTCTCTCTCTCTCTCTCTCTCTCTCTCTCTCTGCCTTAAAAAGAGAAACTTTCCAGCTTTTTGATCTAGGACAAATACCTATTATATGCCAGTCACTGAACTAAGTATATTATAAATGTAATTTAATTTAAATAAATTGTATGCTTGTCATGTAGTAATATGGAAAGATCTTTTAAAATACATTTTTTGGTTTATTTTAAAAAGCAGTAGAGAGACCTGGGGATGTAGCTCAGTGGTAAAGTATTTACCTAGCATCCCAAGATCTTACATTCCATCCTCAGCACCCTCCTAAAAAAGTAATAGTGGGAAAAGTGGGCATAGTACACTGCTCTATGCATTTAAAAGAAAGGAAAAATAAGAACTGTATCAACACTTATAGTATATGCATAAAGAAATTATTAACAGTGATTTTTTTTAGAAGGAGACAAAGTGAGTGTAGACATGAGAATAGGACTGAGAGCACGTTTTACTGAGTAACTGGGGTTTGAAAGGTGATTATACTACTTCTTCAAAAAGGAGATCAGTATATATGTACTTCAAGATAGCAGCTGCAATGGCAAATTTTATTCTTATACACATGGATTTTTAGGACAGACAAGCTTGGGTTCAAATCCCAACCTTTCCCCTTACTTGATGAGGAACCATGGGTGAGTTACTTCCTCATCTACAAAACAGGGATAAATATCTACCTACCTCACAGGGATGTTAGAGGACTACATGAGATAACATATGAAAAGTATATAGCATGGTACACAGATAGAGGAAATAATAAATACAGACCAACACATTTCCTAGCACATATTGTTGCATGCAGTATCTAATCACATCCTTAGTTTCATTTTCTAGTCAGTATTCTTTGAGTACAGTTGTTTAGCCATTTATGAATCTCTTTAACCGTTTTGGCACCTCTCCAGTATTTTGTCCTCTCATCCACATCACTGGCATGAAAAGCATTGTCATATGCCTTATTTACTTCCACATAATATACCCCCATTTCCCCTGTTCTATCAGCCTGGTGGACCTGCCCAAAATAGAAATGTGGTCAGTCTGGTATTACTTGTTCTTGAGGGCTCCTAGAGATCACCACTTCTCTATCTAATTGCTAATAAGCCATACCTTTATATGTTCTAGAATAGCATGCTATCAGTGCTGTATCACCAGGCTACATTTCCCAGAGGCTCTCTCTTCCTTATTTGAAAATTAGTATTGTGTTTTGGTCTCTCTCCAGCCTTCCAATATTTTGGCTTTATGCCAGGATTCCTCTGGACCAGCAAAATTGAACTTAGTTACAATGGCTTGGTCTCTCTTATTGCTTCAGTATTTGCCTTGAACTTTATATTTCCCTTTACCATGTTGCTGCTTCTATCAGTTTTAATTAGATGTGTATTTTTCTTTTTTTGTATTTTTTATTTTTTTATTTTAAACAAAAGGAAAGTAAGAAACCAAAGCAAAACAATTTCACAACCAGACAATAAGAGTAACAACCATCAGCACAATGCATATTATAATATTCACAGAAATTATTTAGGATAAAAAATATGGACATGAAACATTATCCAAAAAATTATTAGCACAAAACTTTTGCCTCAATGTATCAAGAGAAACCAGCTTTATGACTCTCTCTTTTTAATGATTGCTCTATTGTTTTCAAATAAACATTTCACATTAAAAATGAAATCTGAAGATGACCCTGAGAAAGGTACTTTTCACAGATGTGTATTTTTCTTGACAGAATACAGGACAGAAATAAAGCAGAAGTGTTTGTTGAGTTCTCAGTCCCCCATATAAGGTCTCTGTGATGTGCTGTGCCCTTATAATCAACAGTTCTGCAACACAGTGCTTAGGAAACTTTTTGTAATTTGGAGATGGTATCTCCAGATATAAGTTCTTCTACTGCCACAGGATCAAAACCAGTTCTGGAAGTCTCAAGTGTGGTGCTGGTTGAAGAACAGTTTTCTCACTGTCACCTGTCCTCATTCTCTAGCTGCATTCAAGCAAAGACTCTAGCCTTCTTCTATTCCTCTAGCTTCTGGTGTGCTTTCTTGTAACGTTCCACTTTCTTATCCCTAGGATTTTTTAATCAAATCAGCTTACATGGGGCTTTAGCTTTCCCAACCTTAGGCAAAAATATCTGTGCCATGCTACGTAAACATATTTGGGCAGGTGACCTTTCACTGGTTTATATATATCCCATTAAAACCCTAACCCACTGAGGAGTCATTTATTTTGTAAAGCCAACGAAGCATCTTTATGTTATAATTGCCCTGTAGTCTTTTGTACTCAGTGCTGAACTGGGATTAGAGTTTTATTCTTAAGCAGACTTCTTTGATATCACATCCCTTTTCTCAAATTTACATTTTCATGTTGTTTAAAAAATATTTTTTTAGGGCCAGCAATTTAGCTCAGTGGCACAGTGCCCACTTGGCAAGCACAAAGTACTGAGTTCAATTCCCATTAACCAAAAAATAAAAATAAAAATATTTGTTTTAAATTTCCTATAGTAAAATTTACTTTCTTTGATGTAGAGTACTGTGAGTTCTAACAAAGGCATAAAGTGAGATAACTACGACCACAGTATAAAACTGTCCCATCATCTCAAAAACCTACTCAGTGCTGCCTCTTTGAGGTTATCCTCTACCTCTATCACTGATCTCTGGCAAGCACTGGTCTGTAATCTGTCCCTATATTTTTGCCTATATATGTCCATATGTCTTTGTTATATAAACGGAATACTATGGTATATATCCTTCTGAGTTTGCCTTCCTTCATTTTCCAAAATGCATTTGAGATTCATCTATGTTGTTTCATATATAAGCATTTCATTCTATTTTCATAATTTTTATTTTATAAAAAAATAGAAATCCTATAACAAAATAATAAGAGAATAACAATAGTTATTTTCTGTATAATTTTCTTCAAAGTACTTACTCAGAATACAAGACATAAATAAAAAAGATTCTCTCCTACAGAGAAAAACAGGTAAACCTCAGTTAGTTTAACCATTCGTGCATAAAGACATTTGAGTTGGTCCCAGCATTTGGCAATTATTGATAGCAGTACTTTAACGTTTGTGTACAGAATTTTGTGTGGACACAAGTTTTCATTTCACTTGGGTAAATACCTTAAGTAGAATAGCAGAGTCATATAGAAATTATACCTTTCTTCATAAGAAGATTTGGTGTTACCTTTATAAGAAACTACCAAACCATTTTCCAAAGTGGCTGTTTTTGCATTCCCACTAGTCATTTATGACATTTCCAATTTCTCTCCATATTCACCAGCACTTGGTATTGACATTACTTTCTAAATTTAGACATACTAATAGGTATATTAGTGATATCTCATTGTAGTTTTAATTTGCATTTCTTTAATGACTAATAATGGTAAACATCTTTTCACATGTTTGTATCTTTTACCCATCTTCTAACTGGATCGTTTGCTATTATATTGCTGAGTTTTGATAGTTTTATCTGTGTTCTAGGTGCTAGTCTGCTACATATATGATTTGCAAATATTTTCTCCTACTTTGTACCTTGTCTTTGATTTCTTAACAGTGCCTTTCACAGAACAAAAGGTTTTAATTTTAACAAGGTCCAATTTATTGATTTTGGTTTTATGAGTTGTGCTTTGGTATCATGTCTGAGACCTCTTTCTCTACCTCTAGATCTCTGAGATTTTTTCTTATATTCTCTTCTAATAGTTTTATAGTTTTTCTTTTTACATCTACGTCTGTCATTCATCTTGAATTAATTTTTGTATGAAGTTTGGGACTTAGATTGTTTATTTTCTATGCACCAGTACTATTTGTTTGAAAAACTTTACTGAATTATTTTTGCACCTTTATAAAAAAATCATTTTGGCATAGTTGTATGAGTGTATTTCTGGAATCTCTATTCCATTTCATTGGCTTATGTGTCTGGTCTTTCATCAATACTGCACTATCTTGATAACTGTACTTCCAGCTTACTTTTATTCTATTGCTACAGTCCCTCGGTGGTGTTATACATTAAATATCCAAGACGGAGAAGCCACATGCTACTCGCCGAGGGGAGGGAATTATCACAGCAGTCTAGGCACACGTTGTGAGCTCTCCTGTGACCGCGGCTTTCGATTGATTGGACAGAGGTCAGTGCAATGCTTGCCAAGCCGTCGTTGGTCTGGAACTGCCTACTGTAGACGTAAGTTCTGTGTTTGTATATGCCGATGTGTGCCTATGAGAAA
The DNA here is from genome assembly GCA_004363535.1 of Dasyprocta punctata. Classification (NCBI taxonomy): domain Eukaryota; kingdom Metazoa; phylum Chordata; class Mammalia; order Rodentia; family Dasyproctidae; genus Dasyprocta; species Dasyprocta punctata. The sequence continues at coordinate 129,969 of RJWM01002121.1, read as the reverse complement.
AGCTTACCAACCAGCCATTGAGACTATATACCTGAAGGTGTTACCATGCCCTCCTTCCAAGTGCAAACTAGAAATTTTCCATAGGCCCCACAAGAGCCTTTCCTTACCCTTACATCCTACTTTATTTTCTGTTCCTGTGATTATTGTCCAAGAAAATGGACATTTAGGTAGCAGTCACCCCTGCTGACTGAGGAAACCCAAGAGTGCATGTAGAAGGCTAAGACTTGTCCCTGGAGCCTAATATGGATCTGGGCTACCTTCTGGAGCTCCCAAAGATATGCAGTCCTACAATCTCCTATTTGTATTCAAATGCTGTACTTCCTGGCCTATAGCCTCAGAAAGCCTAGGCAGTGCAACTATGAGAAATCTGTTATTCATTCTCTTCTGTAAGTTAAAAAGAAAGCAGCTAAGGCTAGAATATAGGGATGCTAATACATGCACATCCCAAATAGTGTCTCCCTTTAAACTTCTAAATCCCTTCTTTTATTCAAGGTCCACAGCCTACCTATTTTTAGTAAGTAAGCTTTGTCTTTCCATACATCCATTACTGAACACCATTTATAGGATATCCATGTATGAAGCACCCTGTACTGATCGTTTCTTCAACTATCCTCTGGCTGTTTATAGAATAATGGGACATAAACCCGAATGTGTACACATGTTATGTGCCTAGACACAGAAATTCTGAGAATTCATGGAAAAATGAGGTTGGTCAGAGAAGATGCTACAGAGGAAAGGAGATGCCTGATAGCTAGAGAGAAGGAAGTCACAACAACCTTCTGAGTAATTGTAATTAAGTTCTTTTAGGACTTAAGTCCCATACTTTTTCAAATGAATTTGAATTGGCTGAATGAAATTGAAATATGTAAAACTGTAATTTAAAAATGAACATAAAACTGGTTAAAAGAATACAAGCATACATATTTCTCCAGGTGCCTAGAATGAGTTGATTATTATATTTAAGTACTAAGTCTACTTTTGACCTTCCTCATAAGAGACAAAAGAGCAAATGCTTTGGATGTATATCTTCACTGTCATATAATACTGAATGAACAGATTCACCTGAAGAGGCAAGCCTTTTATTTGGCTTTGATTTTAAGGTGGTCTTTTTTGCATAGGTCTTTATAAAACAGATACTGGGAAACAGGAAAGGGTATAATCTTCAAGTCTAGTTTGACCAAGAACCAAAATGAACATAGTTTATATAGAATATTTATTCAAATATCCAACAGTTGAACTTAAGGATTAGAATTTAGATAATCTAAAGGAATGTATGGCCTTACTTATTTTAAGTATTTGGTATCTTAAACAAGACTCTGGCATACACAGGTTCACAACTAGTTTATGGTAGCAATCTCTGACATATATAATTTCTAAAGCACATGATCCTTCCTTTATCAAATATCACAACCTGTACCCCAAGGCACTGGCCTGACTTGTCACCCAGATAGAAAGCTGGCCCACTTTGACATGTAAGTGAGTCCCAGCCAAGAAATGTCTTTGTAGCAAAATGATACTCAAAAATGAGCTTTAAACATGTTCAAGAGCAGATAGAACTTAAGGTAAAAGAGACAAAAGCTAACAATTGCTGAAGTTCTAAACGATCCCAAAGGTTTACATGTATTGTCTCTTTTAGTCTATACAACAATCTTGTGTGGTATCTACATTTTACTGATGAAAAAATGAGACTCAGAGAGATGAGACAACCTTTCAAGTTATAGATAAAATAAAAAGTGAAGCTGGCATGAATACTCAGGTCTGATTCAGACTTCATGTGCTTGGACAAGTAATTTCTTTGAGACACCCCTTCCTTTCTCAATAGTGCTTCTGCACTTTTTAATATAAAAATAAAAAAAGATAATTAGGGAAAATAGCAGTTAAGGATAAAACTCTAAGGGCAGTTTGGGTCAGGTTTCTGTGTTTTCTGCTGTCTTTGATATGATTCTTCCGGTGCTAGATGTCCAGGTATCATCTCTGAATAGTCCCATAGACCACTGTGTTTGCACTTGATTCTCTCTTAGAGATGAGATGCCATGCACTACCATTTATCACTAGTGGCACTTACACCTGCACAAATGGGGTGCTTCTTGACTCCCGCTGTGACTACAGCTGTTCCAGAGGCTACCACTTAGAAGGTGATCGCAGCCGAATCTGCATGGAAGATGGGCGATGGAGTGGAGGTGACCCTGTATGTGTAGGTAAATGCTGGCTACTCCCAATTAACTTGCTGAAAAGAGCCACCCTACCACTGTATCCACAAAGATGTGAAATTCTTACTGCAAGAGACATTCCTGTTCACTGTGAGTGTGGCACCATGAGCATAAGCTTAATAAAATGATTATTTCCCCTAAAGCCAGGCTTTCTTCCCCAGTTCCCTTGAAAAATGAACTTGTAACCCACCTAGTAGTGTGTGCTGTTGCTTCAATGAGTTCCCTCTAGGGAAAGCAGGGGACCCATGATTCAGCACTTGCTTTTTGAACATGGCAGACATTGATCCCCCCAAAATCCACTGTCCCCACTCACGGGAGAAGATGGCAGAGCCAGAGAAACTGACTGCTCGAGTATACTGGGACCCACCTCTTGTGAAAGATTCTGCTGATGGTACCATTACCAGGTGAGCTTGAGTAACACAGGCCATTCATTCCTACCTGCATCTTCTCCTAGTCCCTCCAGCTTCTCACACTGAAACTGCTGCACAGACTGAGGCTACAGTAATGATATGCCTCGGATCTCAATTGTAAGTATCATTTTCTTCAGCAGCTCCTTCACCCTATCTTATTCAGGGTGACACTTCGGGGCCCTGAGCCTGGTTCTCAATTTCCTGAAGGAGAACATGTGATTCGTTACACTGCCTATGACTCAGCCTACAACCGGGCCAGCTGCAAGTTCATTGTGAAAGTACAAGGTCAGAAAGAAGTCTTCAGTTTCCATATTGTTCATTATTCCTACTCTACTCTGACCTTCTAGAAGCTCCAAAAGATCCCCTGCTCTTTATGCCTGAAACACACTTCATTTATACTGGGAAGGAGGAGCAGGATTCAAATTTACCAAACGGGCTCATTCTAGAAGACTATACTACATGTGAATACACAAGTTAGAGAAAACTTAACTCCCCAACAAGACTTTCTCATTCTCCTAAATTTAGATAAAATTCACAAGGATACTCTGTATCCTTTCTTTCTTGACCGTCAAAATTATCAAATATGATCAATATTCATTCTGAAACTGGTGGCATTGGCTGCCTGATTGTTCCTCTTTGCTTTGTACCACATTGTTTGGTTTCATTTTTCTCATTAAAAAATTCTTGTGCATTTCTGGCTATTTGAAAAATAAAGAAATATATAAAAGGGAAAACTCTATTACCCCATCATTCAGAGGCAGTTGCTGTTAATCTTTTGATATTTTTCTACTAGTCTTTTCTCTGTACATACTTTAAAAATCATTGGATTATATTCAATCATACAACACTTTTTTGTTTTTCATTCTATCACAAGCAATTTTCCCATGTTCTTTTTTTTTTCTTTTTTTTCTTTTTTTTTTTTTTGTGTGTGTGTGGCACTGGGGATTGAACTCATAGCCTCATGCCTGCCAGACAGGCACTTATGCCACTGAGCCAAACTCCCGGCCCTTGTTTTTCAAGGCAGGGTTGCACTATGTAGCTCAGGCCAGCCTTGCGCTCACATTGTAGCCCAAGCCGGCCTCAAACTCACAACGCTCCTCCTACCTCAGCCTCCCGAGTGCTGGGATTAAAGGCATGTGCCACCACGCCCGGCTTTAAAAATTCTTCAGAAATATTTTCAATTACAACATAACATTATACTCTAAGACTATATCATGATTTGCATAAACCTTCCCAGTCATTACAATCCCTCTGACTTATTTCTGTTAATAACAGTAATTCTACAAGATGGTCATCTTTACATGGGATATCCATAAAGTCTGTAAACATAGATAACAATATTTGTTTTTACAAATAGATAGTCTTTTGATGATAATATGTATATTCACTTGTGTTTCCAGACTTTGTGAACCTCTGCCTCTATTTCATATTTACTTTCTTAAGAAAAAATCTGGCTCCCTACCTGGCCATTGGAAATGAGAAAACCCCTTCATTCTGATCATCCCAAGTCTCCTGCTCTAGATAACCTTGAGTGGATACTTTCTTAGCCTTTTCTACCTACAAGATACACCATTACCCCTAACTTGAGCTCCTCCCTCATAGTGAGACGCTGTCCAATTCTGAAACCACCACAGCATGGTTATCTCACCTGCACCTCAGTGGGCAACAACTATGGTGCCACCTGTGAGTACCATTGTGATGGAGGTTATGAGCGCCAAGGGACTCCCTCTCGGGTCTGCCAGTCCAGTCGCCAATGGTCAGGATCACCACCTATCTGTACTCGTGAGTGAAACTGGGAAATGGGGAGCATGGACATATTGATCAAAGTTACTTTGGAGGGTACTCCCATGGCAAAGGATTCCAATAGCAATGCATATAATCAAGAATGGGGAGTTCTGAGATATATGTATTTCAAGGGCCAACTTTCCCCGATAGAATACTTCTACCTCAAGAAGAAAGGCTTACAGTCATCTGGGTTTTTTACTTTTCAGGATTTTTCCCCAGGGAAGGAAGAAACAACTCAAAGGGCTAACCCAAAAGACTGGAACTCCTTGAGATGTTAGGTTACCCATGCAGGTTGAAGAAGTGCATATTCTGACTAGCTATCCGCTTCTACCTTAGCCATGAAGATCAATGTTAATGTCAATTCAGCTGCTGGTCTACTGGATCAATTCTATGAGAAACGACGACTCCTCATCATCTCAGCTCCTGATCCTTCCAACCAATATTATAAAATGCAGATCTCTATGCTGCAGGTAAGATCTACTACTCTAATGAAGGCTTAACTTTTACCCCCTTACACTAACCAAATCAAATAATTGCTTTCTGCAGCATAAACCCTGCTCTTTCAAACTTTTTGTGGGTGGTTTTTGATCAGTTGTACCAAAGACACATTATTAAAAAGTACTGTGTTTTTACTGAAAAGTACTGTGTTGTACCAAAGAAACATTATTAAAAAGTACAGTGAGCGCATTATTAAAAAGGACTGCTTTTATTGAAAAGACAGTAAGGCCACAGGAAGGGTAGATGTGACATGTGACTTGTGGGGACTGGGTAGCATTTGAAAAGGGGGTGTGGCAAAGCATTCTGAAGAGACTGGTAAGATAGTTATAATCAAATATAGATGCCAGCAATTAAGTCCATTTTTGTTTTCAAGGAACAATAGCACTAAAAATCACATATACTAAGTGCTGAGTCAGTACTGATGTACATGCTTTATACATACTTCACTAATTCTCACAACAACCCTTATGAGGTAGGCATTATAATCCCCATTGAATAGGTGAAGAAACTGAGGCATAGACAGATTAAGTGATTTTCTCAAGGTCATTAGATACTAAGCGTTAGACCTGGGATTGAACCCAGGCAGCCTGGCTCCAAGATTTGTGCTCTCAACCAATACCAGCAGGAAAAGTACTGTGATATCCCAAAGTAAAATGAGGAAGTTTCATGATGATTTTTTTTTTGCATGATGATTTTTTAACATACTAAGGGATACCTAGTGAAAGCCTCTTGTGGGTAAGGAAAAGATAAATACGTCAGAACAGATACAGCCATGGGGATCTATAAAAAGAATAGGCTAGGTTGCTAAGAGAATTCAAGCTGTATAGACAGGACAGAAAGAAGCAGCACTGGGGAGCTGCAAGGGACTGAAAAACCAGGTAAAAGACAAAGCTACTTAGGGAGTTTCTAAAGTCTGAATCATACAAGTTCCCAAGTCAATATGGCCTATGATGGCAATGGTTTCACCAAAAGAATGAACCTAGGGGTCTAATCCAAAAAGGACCTTGTCTCTTTATGCAGATAAGTCAGGCAAAAGCAACACCTCAATTTAATAGGAAGCAAGAGAAAGAACAAGAACCTGACAACAAGGACAGTAATTCTGAGGGTCAAGACTAGAAAAGAAGACCACAGATGAAACAAGAATAGGGTTCCAGGGAATGTCTAGTGACTCTTTACACCTCACCCTGATAAATGGCAAGTATTAGATCCTGCAAGACAAGGCAGGACAAAGAGACAGAGAGGGTAGTGTCATAGGGTATGTTGCCTAGTGCAAGAAAGGGTAATGAAAAGAGCACTGGGCGCTATTTTGGAGAAATTCTAGGGCTGAGAAAAGGCCCTAGAGATGTAACCTAGTGGTAAAGGGTGCACATTCAGGCAGGCTTTATCAGGCCTCAGTTTGAGTCTTGATTTACCATGCTATTGCCATGCAAATGTGGGCCTTACGTTCTCCTCTATGGAGTAAGAATGACATCACCTACCTTGTTAGCCTTGTAACAATGATTAAATTATTTCTGTGAAACATTAGGAATGTATAAATAAATAAACAGTAGCCATTATCATCTTCCAACAGCCATCCATTCAAAACTAATGTAGTTTAAAACTTGTGAAAGGCTAAACAGTGATTATGCTCCAGCAGTTTAGTAATTATGTTTCTCTTTGCTATTCCACATCCTGTAAGGGGTTTCAGCCTTTCAGGAGAATTAAGGAAACACTTTTGGAGCAACTACTTCAGGAATAATAGAGGGAAAAAGTTGTGTAGATCTCACATTGTGTTCATTGTGATCCTGTGATTGTGTATTCATTGAAAGAGAAGTCCTTCCCCTCCTGCACTTCTTCATGTGGTACCAGGAGGAATCAGATGGACACCTTTAGGTCTAAGTGCAAAGGTCAGTTCCATTAAATGTTCTCTCTCCTCCACCCCTCAGCAAGCCACTTGTGGACTAGACCTGCGGCATGTGACCATTATTGAGCTGGTGGGGCAGCCACCTCAGGATGTGGGGCGCATCCGAGAACAACAGCTTTCATCCAGCATCATCGAGGAACTCAGGTTTAGGCTGGGAGGCTGCAGGGCAGGGGTGGGCAGAAACCATAGGCAGGATACTGGTAATGAAGTAGGTGGCAATGCAGTACGTGGAAGAACAGCAGACACTACTCTCTTGAGGCACTTCTCATGTTTCGACTCTTAGGGAAACATTAAGTAAGATAAGAGAGTTAACTCTTCACTCTTGTGGGACAAGAGAATCAAATGAGGGCTCAAAATACATATTACCAGGACTTACCCTAAATGTGCTTTCATAAAGGCATTTATAGTGACTTTGAAAGCCATTCATGGCTGAGACAGACACAAAGTTGACTTAGATAAGCATTAGATCCTATTAAGTTGCTGCCACATCTTTTTACCTTCAGTCTCCAAAGGAGCACAACACATGTTTAGGCACTAAACCCTGAATCATATCTATCAGCTCCTTGAAGAAGAGATGATTATAAATGACATGTGGTAGAAATTGGCTTTTCTCAATATCTATCCATTATTGGTCTCGCGGTACTTCCACTCAGGACCAATCAATCTATCAGTGATCCCTGTTCTAGAAACAATACAGGCTAAAACGTTAGGACTCAGTCTCAGTGATGACAGAGAGATTCAGTCCCTGTTAAAGAGAGTAGAGGAAAGATATTGCAAACTTGCAGTTACAGATTCAGAGAAAAGATACTGCAGACTTGAAGCTACAGATAAAAGAGTTAACCAGTTGATATTTATCAGGCTTGGGGCTGCTGTGTATGAGGTGCATACAGGTCATAGTGTCTGTGATGGGCGTCTCCCAAAGTTATTTCATGCAGCCTGCATATTGATATGTAGTAGCCCTTCTTAAAGGGGCTTACAACAGAAACATCATCTGGTTATAACAAAGCTGCCTTATCTTGGGTGAGGAAAGGAAGCCTGGAACTAGACACACAAAAGCAAGAGATTAGGGTCCAAGCAGAAAAAAGGAAAGGGACTTGAGATAAGTAGTGGAGAGGATATGGACAAGGAGCACAATGGGGAAGAAGTTAGTTCATCAGTTGAGCTGTGAAAAGCCAGAGGGTGGTAGAGCCCTGAGAGACAAATGCCCTGATAAAGTCTAATATTTCCTTGGACTGCTCTCTCTAGGCAATTCCAACACCTTACTCGGTCCTATTTCAACATGGTACTGATTGACAAGCAGGGTATTGACCGGGAACGCTACATGGAACCTGTCACCCCTGAGGAAATCTTCACATTCATTGATGACTACCTGCTGAGCAACCAGGAGATGATCCAGCGCCAGGAGCAAAGAGATATGTGCGAGTGAACTTGAGCTAGGGAATGGCTGAATTCAAAGGAAAAGCTTCCCTAGTTAGCTAAAACTGAGACCTAATAAAAAGAGGAAATGTTTTCCCACAGTTCTAAAGGCAGTACTCTAAAGTGGGCGAGGTCTGCCAATCTTGGGAAGGTATTCTTTTCCAGCTGTATAACAGCTTCTCCTACTTCTCCATAGGAGGAGCAGAGGCTAGGTAGGGACTGAAGACAGGCTCTGCATAGTGTCGGATATAAAAGTCTTCCTTTCATAACCAAGGACTTTGCCTAGTTCTCTAAAATGTTTCAGATATGTAAATTCTAAATTTATCCACTTATAGGTTGTTTTAAGTGGTTCCTTTACACAGCTATTTTGGGGAAAACAAGAGACATTCCGGGAGCTATTGTTGGTTTCCTATTGGCTGATTTTGAAGGCCCATAATGCTCTCACTCTTTTGTTTTGATTAGTTTTATACTATTTTGTTTTGTTTGAATTTATTGTGTCTGAAGGTATGGACAACTATTTCCAAGAAAACAAGAAATATTATGATAGCCATTGTTGATTTCCTGGTGTCTTGTTGAAGAGTCCTGTGTTGCTTGCATTGTTCTGTTCTGATCTGCTTTGTTTTAATTTGTTTTCTTTTGTTTTATTCTCCTTAAAATTAAAAAAAATTAAAAAAATAAAATAAAATAAATGGTTTCTTTTCCCAGAGGTGACACCAGAGGGCAGCAGCATCACAACAAACAACAAAGACTATCAAGTGTAGCTTACAGGTTAACTGTATAGGAGGCAGTGATTTACAAAACACTCTTGAACCTGCTTATCACTTTACCTTCTAGGGAACTGCAATAAAAATGTTGCTTGAACCATTGCTTCATCAAGAATTAGGAAAATATTCCTAGGAGAGGAAGTTGGTAAAGAAAATTCTGGTTAGAGCAGAAAGCTGTCTTGTGATTTCTTGAGCTGGCCCATGGGCAAGAACCTTTGCCTACTAAGGCCTCCAGGACACCCCCAAAAAATGGTAGATGATGCAGTCCTTTCCTTAGAGGAGTCGTCCAAGCCAGTGAGTTTCAACACCTCAGAAGTATCACTGAAAGTAGTAAAGAAAGAAAACTGACTCTGCCTCACATGTTAATTTCTTCAGATACCCACTTTTAAGAGATGAATAATAAGCAGGTGGAAGACATAGTGGCACAAAGTCAAGTCTTATGATCCAGACTTGAAAGTAAATTTGATATCATGCTATTGTGAAGTGGAACTGCACACAGATCCTGTATCTTTCTTTTCCTTAATTCCTTTCCTTCCTTCTTTGGTACTAGGGATTGAACCCAGGACCTCGCACATGCTAAGCACATGATCTACACCCCCAGACCCAGATCCCTGATCTGACTTCAGTACAACTCAATAGTGTGTCAGTGTTCAAAAGAAAAGTGCTTTCCCTACCTTGCTGCTGAAAACCTGTAACACTCATGGAACTCAGAGTCATAGTTAAGGCTCAGCAGCTTTTTGCTTTACCCAGGGGTCCCCAGTGGCAAACTAGAGCAAAGAGAAAGCAGGCTGGGTGAAGAAGCAGAGCTAATAATGCTTGAACATTTACTATATGTAAGGTGCTATTATATACACTCTATTAATTGAATCTGAAGTCTTCACAAGAACCCTAAAAGATTGAAACAATTATTAGCTTCCTTTTCCAGATGAGAGAATTGAAACTCAGTGAGGTAAGGCAATTTGCCTAAGGTCAGACAGCTAAAAGGTGGCAGAGTCAGGATTTAAACATCAGCAGACTGACTTGTGAGTCAATGTTATTAGACATTATACCATCCAACCTCTGTTTCTCTTCTCATCTAAAAACAGTTGAAAGCCCTAGCCAGGGAGAAGGGTTCCATTTTCGGTAATCCTACTGAGACTCAAGACTCAGAGTGGTTCCAGGAGGAAAGAAGAAAATGATAGGCTCTCAGCCCCAAAAAAATTCATTTAAAGCAGAATGATGGGACATAAATCGGGAGCCCAGGGTTATAGGGGTAACAGTGAGTTAAAGAGAAGCTACTTCTACTGTTGTTTTAGGAAAAATATCTCTGTCTCTCTGTTTCTTTCTCTCTTCTCTCTCTCTCTCTCTCTCTCTCTCTCTCTCTCTCTCTCTCTCTCTCTCTGTCAGGGTCTCCCTATATACTTCAGACTGTCCTGGACTCACTATGTAGCCCAAGCTGAGCTCCAAATCATGGCAATCCTCCTGCCTCAGCCTCATGAATGCTAAAATTACAGGTGTGCGCCACCATGCCCAGTTGGAAATCTCAATTTTTTAAAATGCAAAATAAAAAGCCAGCTGGTGGCTGAAATGGCACATGCAACAAATGACATAACTTGAAGGAACAAGGCCCCTTCCCTCCAGAGAAATACAAGAGGTTTGAAAGACCAGAGGTAGATTATGAGCAGAAGGCAAAATATAATGAGTTCATGTAGGAAATTTTGGTCAGATAAGATCTGTGATTCCAGAGACAAAGGCTGCATACAAAGAAAGATAAATATCCTTCCTTTTCTTTATCACTGACACTTCAAGTGGTAGCAGACCAAAGGCCCAATCAATAACAGAGGTGGCCTACTTCTCCCTGGACAAAGTTCCCAACCTAGGCCTGACTCTTGCGTATAAATACTTCTGAACTTTAAGACAAGGAGCTCTTGTCTCATTTCAAGTAGTCAAGGCAAGTTAATCTTTCTTTATGTTTTATTGTAGCCTCCTTTGTAAATTATGACTCAAAAAATCCCAATTCCTAAACCAGGGGAAAGAATTGCACCCACAGCCAGACCCAAAAGGGCTATCATGACCCGGTCTATCTGTGTTTCTCTCTTTCTGAATCCCTCTGGCCCCAACTCTCTCTCTCTTTTCTGTCTTCCTCCTTCCCCCTCCTTTCTCTTTTCTCTGTCTACTCCTTCCTCCTCCTCCCTCTCTTATACCCCCTCCACATGAACATAGGATATACAGTCACTAAGCTGGATGAGTATTATCCAAAGAATTTTGATTGTCCTACTTGGTAAATTAAACCCGTTTCTTTAAGATATTTTGGAAGAGATTAGTCACGCCTTCCTTTGACTCTTTGCTCATAAGACATATATTATTCTCATGTGAAGCAGCATGATTCAGTAGAATCAGATCTTGATTCAAATACCAATTCTGTTGTGTGATAGTGCATTTGAGTGTCTTAATTTGTCAGAAGAAAAAATTTCTTATTTCATAAGTAGTTGGAGCAATTAATGAAATAAAATATAAAGCTTTGTACACAAGAGACACTTGATATATATTAATGCCATTTTTTTTTACAAGAGGTCAAGAATCTTTTGGGCTCTAGAAACCCAGAGTCCTATTTCAGAGATAGGCTACTTAGCACCTGTGTTATTTATCTCTCAATACTAAATAATGATAGAAGTAGAGGTCTCCACTTCCCAGAGAAATCAACAAGTCCAGAAGAAAGTGCTTACAGAAGGGAACGTCTTCCCTTACCTTCTTTGTGAATATCGCTTTTCTCCCTCCAGCAATGGAGGGTCTACAAACCTAAAGGCAAACTTCCCTTGGTACTTGAGAGAGAAAAGTGATGCCACTTTTAACATGGGTTCTCAATTCTCTCCTTAGACTATGTGTGTACAGGACAAAGAATCGGGCTCAGAAAAGTACCAATGAATAATGCAAGAAAGGGCAAATTTTCTTCAGATTAGTACAGGATGGTTAGGGAAGGGCATTTATCACTCTGGTTCTTACCCTTCAAGCCACATGTAAAAGGAAAAGCAATAAATCAAGACATCAAAGACAAAAGCATCTATGGAACTAACAAAGGCAAACATTTGACAAGTGAAAAAGCTTTATTGAAACACACATTCATGTTAGGAGGGGGAAAACAAAATAGCAACATCCCGGGATCCCAACTTATACTTTCCATTGCAGTATCAATGCATACTGAATAAATATTTTAAAAGCATTCCTCCTTTCAGTCCACACATACAAAAGAAGCCACTAACAGCTACCCTCAGTCCAGTGGTTTTACAGGAAAGTCAGCTAGCATCTGGCACTACTGAAAAGGATTTCTCCTCTGACATAGACTCCTTCCACACACAACTTTGTACAGATACACTTGTAAAAATGAAAAGGTCAGATTGGAAGAACAAATAGCAGAAAATAAACATTATTTTACCAGAATTTGCTTTGAAAAGCTATGCCACACCAAACCCATGTTACATGTAAGCCTAGTTTAGAAAACAGATGAAATGGGAACTGAAACCACATCAGGTAGGAAGTCTAAATAACTGATTCTCTGTTCACATTCTCCTGGAGCACTAACTGTCCCAAGCCTGAGGAAACAGTGACAATTTAGACAATGCTTGGTTCTTTTGGCTGATACAGAGGTATACAGACCATATTCTGTGTGGCAACACCCTGCAGACACAAATACTGAGAAAGATGTGGTACATGAAAGTGAAAATGTTTCATATTTCTTTAGAAAAATGAGGACTTCTCTCCCCAACTGCTGTGTCAGTTTAAAATGCAGAGAATTCAGCATGGCTGTGAGATACTTTACCCTCAGTCACTCAGATCCTCTCAGATCAGTCAGAAGGTCTCACTGGGCTTGTTCATGACCCAACCAAAAGGTCACTATCTAATTAAGTGCTTTTCTAAAGTGATTTCATTATAAGGATTCCCTAAAGTTCTAATAAAGGTGCCTAAAACTGGAAAGAACTGAGGAATTTTCTTAGCATTCCAAAGAAAACCATTATACTCAAGCAAGGTAGAAACTGCTTTTAAAAAGAAAAGTTAAAAGTCGGGTTTCAGGAATTTACCAAGGTAAAAGGTGAGTTAAAACTATGAATTAGAGAGGAAGGAGAAGACATACTTATGTCTCTCCCAATTCCTCTGTCTTTAGCAACGGAACTCTGCTTCCTAAAAGTATCAGAGAGCCCCCTTGGTATCAGATAAGGCACACCTTAAGTCACAGACTGAAACTAACACCAAAGGTAGCCAGGGTTTTATGGGATAGCAAGACAAAAGGTGAAACACTGTTTTAAAAGACCTTTTTAAAGTTAATTAAACATCATAAAGTTAGGGAAAAAAAGAATGGACTCTGATAATATACTAGATTATGCACAAGCAGAAACATTTTCAAAAGATTTTTATTCTTCAGCCATTCTATAAAGGGGAACAAGTCTTCGTCTCTCTAGCTAGCATACTAACACTTGCAGAAATACATGCTTTACACAAACACCCAACACACACATTAAATTAGAAATCTTTGCTCTTGGTTTCTTCACTTCCTCTGACTTGCTCTGGCCATGTCTGGAGCTGTAGAGGATGACAGGGACTCATAAACCCAGCTTCTGCTTGGCCATCGAAGAACGGAGTTGCAGAGTCCCTTCAGCCCAAGACCCTGGGTACTGTCGCATCTTCTGCCATAGGCTCACTTCCTCCCCAGTGGAGTCCATCCAGTCCACTACTTCCCCATTACTGATCCCTGAGGAAAAATACCAAAGGAGGCTGAAGAGGAACCCAATTCCTCATTCCAGCAGGGAAGATGAGCTATACAGAAATGGTAGTTGCCCCATTAAAGACTGCTGTGAAAATTAGCCAATGGGACAGCAATCTGTGAAGAACTCCCTGTTAAACTTGCACAGATATTTCTGTGTTCCTGATGCTAACAAGGAACTCTGAGCTGATAAAATGGAACTCCAAAAGGCTCACAGTCACTACAGACTTCTTACGCAGAAGCTATTATAGAGTTCTGATGTCTGATACTTCATGCCAGATCTACTGCCATTCTATTACTACCAACTTGAATTTAAAATGTTTAAAAGCTGAATGAACACCTTTGTTTCTAGCTGCAGTCTCCAGGCCTGAAATTCAGATTATGTGGGCTCATTCCTACTCTCCTGTATATTTATTCATTTGTTCAACAATTACTGTGTATTGTGTGCCAGGTACTCTTCCAAGCTCTGGGGTTACAATGATGAACAAAACAAAAATTTCCTACCTTCAGGCAGCTTATATTTGAATAGGAAAGACAAAAAATATAATAAAACTAACAAGAGTATATCCAATAGTGAGATCAATGTCAAGAAATAGAGGAAATTGCAGTGCCTGGATGGGGACCCACTATAGATAAGAGGGTCCGAGGAACTCTGAGGAAGAAACATTTGGATAAAGACCTAAGGGTGGGGGAAAGCTAACCTTTAAAGACAGAGGAAATGATAACTGTAAAGGTTCTGAAGTGGGAATGAGCTCGGTATGTTTAGAGAGAAGAACAAAGGTTAGTGTGGTTACACCATAGTGAGCAAGCAAGAGAAGGAAAGGAACGCAGGGTCTAAATTATATGGGGGTCTGTAGGCTTACAAAGAACATCATATTGTTTTCTAAGTATGTTAGTAAGCCAGTGAATGGTTTTAAACCAAGGACTGACATGAATTAGTTTACATGGGTAAGAACATCACTCTAGGTGGTTTTTTTGGTTATTAATATGTGAGTAGCATTTAGAGTCATGAGAATGCAACAACTGTGGAGAAAGAAAAGAAGAGAATCAAAAACCAAGCTCAGAGAAGCACCAACATTGACGGTTTGGGTATAGAATGAGGAATCAAAACACACACACACACACACACACACACACACACACACACACACAAACGAGAAGCACTGAACAGTGTGTTCAAAAGAAATCAAAGAGTATAATGCTAATAGAAGTATTTCAAGAAAAAGGGAGTGATCTTCTATGTTAAATAGTACTGAAACTTCTACTAAGAGAAAACAATACTTTGACATGAGTAATTGCTTAGTAGAGTGGTGGGATGGAAGTCAGATCACAGTAGGTTGAGAGCAAAAGGAGAGGTGAGGAAGTGGAAACTGCTCTTTTTAAGAAATTAGAGGGGTGTGTGGTCGAAGAAGGGTTTCCTTTTGTTTAATAAGATTGGAAATACCAGAGCACATTGAGATTCACCTCCAATAAGTAGGGAGAATGAAACTGATCATATAGGAGGATTGAAACAATAGAAGGGAGATCATTGAGAACGGGTAGTGGTGGTCCAGAAAACTTGGAGAGACAAGTCAACCTTGTAACAGCCCTTTCTCTCATTATAAAATGATTATATTTATATTTATATTTATATATATATTCTATCAGGATCACATTAATCTGTACACATAACAGTGCATGAACTCAGTCTTCTCCTTGGCCTGGTATATAGCAGGCACTCAATAAATATTTGCTGAATATTACCTGAAAGGAAAGAAGATAACTGCTATCATAGAGGAACTGTGTGTCAGGATAGGAGGTGCTGGTAGTGAAATAAATAAGCAGCCCTTAATACCAGGGAGGGTTGGATACTCACCAGTGCCAACACCCAGCCTGACCCCTCCAAGGAAGTCATTGCTAGTTAGGGGCTCCCTATCCCACACAGTGAGTTCCAGGCACATGTGTTGTAGATCTTCAAGTCTCATACCACTATACACAAATGTGTGGTTGTAGTGGGGATTCAGAGTCTTCTTCATCACAGGAGTTTTACGCTTATTGGCCTTGTTTCTCATAGGAAGGAGGTATCTGGCAGAGGGGAGGGAATAATCAGTGACTACTCAAAGCTTGAAAAATTTTCTAAATTCCCCTTCTCCCTACCAAATGCTGATCCCCAAAGGTGAATCAATACCCAATATACACATCTCTCCTTTGTATCTGCTGAAGCAGACTTCCTACTACCTCCACTATATCATTCACCTGATTCAATTCCTTTAATCTGGAGAGAAAATGAATGTATTAGTTAGGTTCTTATCTATTCTTTACCAAAAATGCATGTTAATATTTTGCTCCGTTTCTCCTACTATGCAAGGTAAATAAAAGCAACAGTAATATCTATAGAATTAACCAAATGTGATTGTCTAGAGAGCCTAAGATAGTGATCTATAGTTTAGGGAAAGCTAGTATTGCTTTAAAAATATGGGAAACAGAGCCATGAGTCCCCATATTTAGTCAGGGAACACCAATTTTTCCCCGGGACTAACTAAGAGCATGAGTTAGAGAAAATTCAGAACCTATCTGTCACCACTATCTTCTTTGGATATCAACCCTACATCCTCATCCAAACTGAGTTCAGACCAGTGGAAAGGAAGTAGCGGAAGTTTTGCCATTGCCTAATTTCAGGAATAAAATTAGTCAGTGGAAGTAGTAGGACACCCAAGGGAGTATCCACAGAGAAAGATTAAATTTGGTTCCTCTGTTAATTCTGTTGTCCTAAAACTGGTTTGTTTGGTAGTGGTCCAGGGACTCACCCCTTGACAAAGCTGTCTGAAGTTCCTCCTGACTTGGCAGCTGTCAGGTTCTTGGCTTCTTTGATCCATACTTGGAGTTCTCCTCCTTCCACACCTTTACCTGTAAGGGATGGGAACCATAACAAGTGAGCCCCTGCATCTCTAAGTTGAGTTTGACCTTTATATGCTTCTGCAGGCATCAAGATCTCCACAACAGAACCATCCTGACTTGTCTCCTCAGTACCTGGCACAGTGCCCAGCAGTAAGTAGTAGGTGCTCAATTAATAACAGCCCCAAGACCAATAAATGCTTACTGAAAACTGGATATGTACTGGATACTGCCTTAAGCATTTATTTCTCAAAAGAACCCTATGAGCTGTACAATATTATTACCCCCATTTTATAGGTAAGAAAATTTGAGCTTAGAAGAATAAAGTTGTCTAATATTTACTGAATGACTTTTTTAAAAAGAAGAAACTCATTCACTTGAGTTCTTGACCCCAACCTCCCTTCACAGAACTATTCAGGCAGCATCAATTTCAACGTCCATCTCTCACTTTAATGTCTTTCTCCACTGAACCCTCACTTTAGTCTAAATTTATATTAATCTCATTTTTTTAATCCATTTTTAAAAAAACTTCCCTTCAACCTAATCTCTTCCTTAAGCTATTCTCTATATCTCCTTTCATTCACCACTAATTACCCTGGTGGAAAAACACCCACATTCACCACCTCTATGCTTTGCCTCATTTGCTTAGCCTAGTTTTCTAGTGAAATCTGGCTTCGGCTTCAAATAATCCACTGCAAATTCAATCAAATGCCAATGAGCTATGTCTTCTCAGTCCTTATCTGGCCTAACCTCCCTGTAATATTTCAATATTGTCAAAAATCATTACTCCTTCTTCTTGAAGCGCTCTCCTGCATTTCTCTCTCCTAATAACTCCCTGCCTCCTTGTCAATTCTTCCTCTCTTCATTCTTTAAAATGTTTCTGCTCCTTATGGTTCTACCCTTGCTCCATTTCTATAGCCATTCTGCCAACCCTTCTTGGGGACTGTGTTGATTTCTCCAAATTCTCTAGATTAGATCTTGCTGAAGATACATTTTTTAAGAACTTTGCTTCACCTTTACTAGTAGATTATGTTCAGCTCTTTACATTCAAGGCCTTTTTCAGTTAGGTGCCAGACTCATCTCCAATCCTGGGCCCACTCTTATGTATACAAATGCATACTGTAACACCAATCCCATTGGTATAAAGGGTTCGGTTCCCTCAAATTAACCAGGCCTTTTTAAACCTGTGCTTGTGCTATCCCACCTCATTTGGGAATGCTCTTTTCTCCTCATTCTCCATCCTGATAAAATCAAAAGGTCCAGTTTCAATATTAACTCCTCTTTGAAGCTCTCCCAAATATAACCAGACAGAAACTATCACTCTTGTATCTGAGCCCCTTTGGTCCATGACTGTCTTGCTAAATTCACCTCTTTGAGGAAGAGTATATGTCATGCTTTATTTGTCTACATATCCATAGTCACTTAGTACAGAGCTTGATATGTTGAATTACTGTTGCTCAAACTTCAATTTCCTGTCCGTCCCACTTTATCACCCCTTCTATAAACCAGTTTCAGACCCAAAATTTCTCTTGTCTTTGCCCTCTTAGTAGCTGGCTACAGCTGAAACAAAACCAATGCAGTTCAATAGCCTCAAAAATAATATTCAAAAAAATTTCAACCCTGAGGCATTCCCTTCCAGTTGAAAAAACTGCATAAATGGTTTACTTAGTAAAAGAGTCTTCCCTAGAAGATCCAGAGGGCATTCTGGTCTGGTTTCTCCACAAGTGCCAGCACCAGTTTTGCACAAATCCTGTGCAGAAAATTACATCCAAGGCCCCAAAGAAAACTCACTCTTTTTCCAGTTGCCTCCAATGGGAACTTTGGAGGCTGGGATGTATTTCAGTGAGACAACCAACTCGCCTTTGTGTGATGGCAAGCCAGTCGGGGACTCAGCATTGATCTGAAATACAGGGAAACCCAACAGGTCAAGCCATACTTCTCAGAAAGCATTGGGACCTCTCCCTGAAAGAATCCTAAAATTTCCCCCAAGAACAGCTTCAGGACATTTGATGATCCTTCTTATAAATACAGTCCTGGGTCCCTAAGCCATAGTAGCCACGGGCTTCTGTGGCAGTTTCCTGAGGAGAAGATATACAAGAAGCCCAAAGATGTTCTGCAATACCCACTTTATACCCCTTTAGGAATATAGTTACTGGATTCCAAATACTCTTATAAGTGTGCCAGCAAGGGTGCCAACTAAAATCATAAAAGACTGATATCATGATGAAGAATCTTGCTACCAGCATTGTTAGTAATAGTAAAAAAATGGAAACAATTGAAATATCAGTAAATATTAGAAAGATTCAGTGAGTGATTTTAATGCTTTTGTGTGGCATATGGCATGCAACTATTGAAAAGAATGCAGGCTTTGAAAGTGACAACCATTTCTGATTGCCCAAATAAAAATTAAGAAAAGTGGAGTGTCATTGCAAAAAAGGAAATAATTTTCCTCTCTTGGATAACATTTTGCAAGTGGGCTTCCTGAGACGATCTGACCGGGTAAAACAGGAACTGTTTGGATGATTCCAGCTGCAACTACCTAACTTGGCTATATGTTTTACTGCTCCTAGATAAAAAGTGATTTTTCATTTTAGGTATTGATTGAATTTTAAGATCTATTATTTACATGCCTACAAAAAGTCTATCTTATAACTGTCAGGTAAAATTAATCTAACCTATAGTTTCAGTTTTATCTTATAAAAAAAGAATGTAGAGAATCTGTCCTGCTGACATGAAAAGATACTTAAGTCAGCAAAGCAAGATGCAGGAAAAAAATCTCACTTATGTCAAAATATATTCATGTGAATACATATGTACATAAATAATTATTATCATTATCATTTATATAGCACTTACTACATTCCAGGTACCATTATAAGTACTTTAAATTTCTCATTTTGATTAATCCTCAATATAGTCCCTATGAAACACATATTATTATCTCGTTTAGAGGCTACAGAACAAGGAACACAGAGGTTAAGCACCTTGCCCAAAGTCATACAGCTAACAATTGGCAGAGTCAGGACTCAAATTCAGACAGACTGGATCCAGAGTCTATGATTTTTAACTACTATAAACACTGCATAGAAAAATCCAGCAAAATTCAGACAGTCTTAATACTTGTTTCTGCTAGGGAGGGGAGTAAAATGGGGAAAGGAAGGAGGACTTTCCCTTTTTGTTCTATATTAACTTCTGTAGTTTTGTTTTTATGAACATATTATCTGTATGATTTGGAATATAAAATTAGTTTTTGTTAACTATATATATTTTATTCACTGATACATGTTTATGACATATAATTACATTTATTTTGGGGAGTTGTTCTATGTACAATATTGAATCTTAATCATTTCTTTCTCTTCTCCTTCCCACCTATCATTCTCCCCATCCCCAGATCCTCTCCCCATCTCTACAAAGTCTATGTCCCTATTTCCTATCATCATTTATTTTGCTAACACTAAGCAAAATAAATCAGATATAGAAGGTTAAATATTCCATGGTTTCTCTTATATGAGAAACTCAAAAATAAAAAGTGCTTTTTAAAATATGAACTGAAAAGATTTAAAGACTACCTTGAACTCTATTTCACAGATTTGAATGTGCCATAATTTTTAAACTTATATATATTATTTTTTATTAATGTTCTTTCTATCATGAGAATCTAAATGGCAGAAGGACAGGAGTCAAACCTATTTCTTTTCATCCTAGCATGCACAACACTCAGCAAAGTGCCTGGCACATAGTAGGCACTCCACAAATACTTACTGAGCAAATTTAAGGGTAAATTAATGGATGTCGGGAAACAGTATCAAGTACCTTATCTTTGACTCAGAATGGCAGAAATGCTTCACTCTTTTGCTTCTCTCTGCACAACTGTCCTTTATTCTTGGGTTTTGAGACCATGAACTGGTGCAGACTATAGGTCCCTTTTTACCTGCCTCTGTTTATTGGGACTCCTCTAAGGCAGGTTTCACCAGAGAGCATCCTGATTCCAGAAAGTCATAACCCCCATAGGTTTGGATCAATGTATCACACACCCAGAATATACAAAGTTTAGTATATGGGAGACCAAAAATTTGGAAAGGAATGCCAGCAGAAGAAATTGGAATGACAGGAAGCAAATTGCTGGGATGAAAAAAAAGAAAAAATCCAAAATAACAAATGTAAGATGCTTTAAGTTAAAAGAGATATATAATATAGGTTATGGTTAATTGGGGTTCTGTATGCCTCATTCATGTGTATATCAGATTCTTTGCCCATGTTTGGAAAATTTTCTGATATTATTTCTACAAATAGTCTTTGTAGGTCATTTGTATTGACCCCTGCTTTTTAATTGATGCCTATCAATGTTATATTGTTTCTCTTGGAATCATCTTGCAGCTGTTGAATTGTTTCCTGATTCCTTGTTATTTTTAAGAGATCTTTTTTTTCATGATCATAAGCTTCCTTGTTGTCTTCAAGGTCTGAGACTATCTTCAGTTTCATTCGAGTGGTTTTTGCCAACTTTCAATGGAATTTTTAATTTCCTGAATTTCTCTTTGAATCTTGTTTTATGCATTCTATTTGTATCTTATTTTGTTCATTCAAAGTTTCCATCATTTTCCTATTTTCTTCTGTTTTTTATCTTGATCTTCTTTAGATACACTCAGCATTTCTCTCATAACGTTTGTTATTTCATTTTTCACCTGAGATTATTCCTGATCTGATTTCCTCTGTAGCTTCATGGAGTTGTTTCTTTACTTCAGTTGCTATCATTTCAGAAAGTTCAGTTGTGCAATTCCCAGAGTCTTCCATTTCAGTGTCTCTTGGGTTTGTTCTTGGTGGGCTAGGGGGCTAAGACTGCCTCTTGGTTTTTCATTTTGTCATTTTCTTCTGGGACCTGTATGGCTGGGCAGGCAGCCTCCCGATGGATTGCACTGGAACACTGCACTGGGTAGAGCTTCAACCCTCCAATATCCCCATGGCTACCTGGGGCACACCCCCAAGGCATGGCGCTGGATCCTTGTGCTCTGTGGTCTGTGAGACTGGCCACATGTTCCCCTGATGTACTTTGTTGGGTTGCTCTGGGATGCTGGACTGGACAAAGTTTGTATCCTCCCTGCAGCTAGCAGGGGCACACCCCTGGAGCTTGTGGCCAGGACCTAGAACCTGTCTGTGTAGCGTTCAGAACCTCTGCAACCCAGGTGGCCAGCAGAGAGATGCACCTCCCAGGGTGTGGCACTGGTGCCTCGTGCCTGGCTGGGTAGAGCTCAGAATCTCCAGATTCCAGGCAGCTAGGCAGAGTGCACCCCAGAGTGTGGCACCACCAGGACCTTGAATCTGGCTGCAAGAAGTTCAGAGCCTCTGGAGCATGGGGCAAGCCAGAGCGCACCCATGGCATATGGTGCTGGGGCCTTGCTCCTGGCTGGATGGAGTTTACAACCTCTAGGACCTGCCGTGTGGCCACATCCCTGAACAATGGAACTGGCACCTTGTCAAGAGATACATAATGGGAATGCTCTTTTTGTTACTTATAAAATGTGTACAGGTTTTATTAATTTCTAGGTTGAAAATTTCCGGATACCCTTTAAGATTGGAGTTTAGCATTAGCTAAAAACTAACATTTGTTTCTGCAGTACATTTTCATTACAGTTCAAAATATTTGCACAGAGCAAATAGCTCTATTTAGTATAGTTTCTTCTTTTTATATTTGACATTTTTATTGGTGGTAGTTCATGATGGTTTACAGTGACATTTCCAATATAATTATATAAAATGTAGCCCACTGAAAGAACTTACATGAAAAATGCTTAAGAAATTTTAAATTTCTAACAACACGTTTTGAATTAATATTTAAATGGATAAATTGAATGTCACTGTTTTTGAGAGGCTAACTGCTATCCAATTATTGGGTGTACTCTTCCTTTAACTCAGCAATTCCACCATTAGGAATTTATCTAACAGTTACATTCACAAAAAGGCACACAGATATAATAAAATTTTAAGAAGAAAACTTTAAAAGACTGAAATATCCATTAGGTAGGAAACTGTATATAAATTATAATACAGCTACATGAGGCAACACTACGAAGCAATTAAAATGAAACACTATGAAGCAACTAAAATGTAAGTGATGGCATAGAAAGATGTCCATGATATTATATATAAATATACATTATAAAATTAAAATATTATATATTATATTGTAAAATTATAATATATAACATATATTATAAAATATATAAATATATTTTTTAAAATTATACATATATGCATAATGAGGTTCATTTGAACCCATTTATACAAAAAGGAAACAATATAAATTCATAGATTTACCTTTGTGCTGCTTAATATAAAATTTCTAAAGAGATACTTAACTGCTTGTTAATGATAGTTATTTCTAAGGAATGAAATCTATTTTCTTTTTATATGTTTTATGTTGTTTTAATTTGGAACCATGTACATATGCTTAACTTTCTTAACATGGTACAATGTTCAAAAGGTTTCAAAGGGCATATACAGAAAATTTATCTTCCTCCACCTCAGGCTCCTTTCCTAGAGGTCACTGTAATTACTAGTTTGTTATTTAATATTTCAAAAATATTCAATGGTACCATACATTATTTTAAACATTTAAGTTTCTCATAATAAAATTTTAAAGCAGGACAATGTCCTCCTACAATTTTGATAATCAAGAAGTTGCTAAGTCCTCCGCTTTAGCAATTTCATCCTAAGCAGAATGACAGTAACCTATTGAATGCCTATTATGTGTCAGGTACTGATACTTTCCATATAATCTTGAAAAAGAATATTATTATCTCCACTTTATGGATGGAGAACTAAGGCTGACAAAAGTTAGATGACTTCCCTAAATTACTTTATAAACTATGTGATTCACAGAGATTGCAAGTAACAGAACCAAGATTCCAACCCAGGTCTGCACCAGATCCCAGGCATGATTAGGCTACAATGCTACACAGTCACTAGAGATACTATCTCCAAAGTAAAATTTCTTTAACCTATACAAGTGTACAGCTACTAAAGAATCATAAGTTGCTTTACCTGTTTAGCAAGGTTAGCTTGGTAAAGGGGTACAGATTAGGGCACATCCAGAATGTTAGTTTGGAGAAGTTAGGATGTTAGGATACACCCAGACTCTGGAAGGTTAGGAGGCAAAGCTTGGCACACATATAAAAGACTTTCCCATGAAAAACCATGGCTTCATACTTTGCCTAGTTTACACAAAAGTGATTGCTCACACTAAACATAAGCCTCTGAAACTGCAGTCAAACTCAGAAATGCCACTAGAGTGCACTAGAACTCTACCAAGGCCACTACCAGTCTAGACCAAAAGAGGCCATTGCAGATAATTCAAACCAAGTTGTGGAAGTAGTTGTTCAAGCAGACTACCTTTCCATGTAAAGGAAGGCAATGATCCAACTTCTTATCAAGCTTCCAGGAATCCATATGAACCTCTGCCTCTCCAAGAAAAGTGTTTCTGCCAAAACGGCCATGGTGCCACACTGAAAACTGCAAGGTCCTCTGGGCCAGAAGAGATTCTGAAATATCATACTGTGAAGATAAAGAAGCCCAAGATGATCAGTTAACCTCAAAAAAGATCCTTCTAAATGCTAAGCAACTCACATCCAATGTTCAGAGTCCTGAATATCAAATTATTTTAGTTTTTATACACCTTGCTCAGAGCCTCAACCTACTCCATTTCAGAAACCTACCACAATTCTTATGAGAAGACCTGGAAAATTAGTTTTGTTTTGTTTTTCTTGATTGGGTGAGAAGATTCTGGCACATCCAGTAATTACCAAGAAGACTCTTTATTCCAAATGACTTTTTAAAATGAGATTTATGACCACATGAATCTCCAACTTTACAATAAACCAAGAAAGCCAGATCACCTTCATTCTCTTTTCTGGGAAGTTAGGATGTGAGCATATTCTAAGAGTGAACCCTCAGACACAAACAAGGATTACTGAAATCCTTGTCAATCCATTACATTACAGAGGCATATTTACAGTTTAGGTCACAAGACAGAACAAGTTCTTCTGCCTTCAGAATCAAGATACTTACCCTGAGGATCTCATCATATAGTGGATTGACAGTGTCCCGTTTGATGCTGGTTTTTCTTTTACCTTGGCGGGACTTGTCAGGCAGAAGATAAGTCTTCACGTACCTAGAAACCAAAAAAGTACTGAGTAACTTTCTATCCTTTCTCAAGCCCCTTCTTCACTTCCCTGCTTGCCACATAAATATTACACGATGAAATGCAATGCCATAAATGTCACATAAAGCCTTCTTAGGTATGCCATTCTTATTTTTGCTAGTACTGAGATCTTTTTTACCCCATCCCACCCTAGGAAGTGATAAGGTCAATTCTAAAGTGTCCAGACAGATGTCAGTCAGAGCCTGGTCTCTTATCTTGGAGCATCAGCTAAGTTTCAGAAGCACTCACGGGTTAGAGCGCTTCTTGGCTTCATCTGCGTAGGCCAGTTGGTGACACTCCTTCACATGGATGACCAGAGTCTGTGTTTGCTGCTCAAACTTCAGGGAAAAGGCAATCTTGCCAGTCACAAAGATGTTTCCAAAATCACCAGCTTCACTATAGATGCTCATCATGCTGCCAATGGTACTCTGAAGAGCAAACACCCAACAAACATCTGAGGGAAGCATACTCCACCTTTCACAATGCTCATATCTTCTCTCGTGATAAAACTGCAGTCACCAAATAAAATGAAAATTTCAGAAGTCCCTGCAAGGAGCCAGTACTACCAACAGTCATTACCCAGAAGATAAGTCAGGGATAGCAACAAACTCACAATTGTTTAGATTAGTAAACCAGTTCATGGGTCACATAAAGTCCTAGGTTCTCTTTTCCCCCTCCTTTTACATGTTTCTGCTAATTTTCACTTCCCTTGCAAGGAGGATAAGGAGTAGAGGTAAGATGCAGCTAAATATACTTATGGTATGTGTTATATATGTTAAAACATGAGCTAAAAGGGATTAGTTACTAATTCAAATAAGGTGCCTTAATTATCTACCTATCTTTATCAGACCTATAAAGAAAAGAGAGCGGGCCACAATAGAGGGTGATGGTAAAAAGACATATTTCCTCTCTGATAATGATTAATTGTGTGAATCTAATATTCTCTTCCTGTGTGAGAGTATGAAAATCTAATCAGCCTTGTCTCTGACTCTGTTTCCCTCTAATACCAATCTTAATAGTTAGGATAGAACTAGGTCTTGATTCTGAAGTGTCACTTTGATTTCACGATCCTGATTGGTATTGAAGATCCTTAATCATGCCTCCATGCTAACTAACCCTGTCAGAGTCCTTCTCATGACACTCACTTCCCTTTAATGTAAGAATCTGGAGTGGGCCATGATGAAGTTTGATCTTGCTCACTTTGTGGCCTGGATACTTTTAAGAGGACTGTTACTGTTCACAAAGCTGTGATAAAGAATGTCCCTAGTCCCATTACCTAATATAAGAATATCCAGGGAGAAGGCTGAGGAAGTCATCTAGATGTACACTAAGCTTCTATAGGCTAAATTGAGGATAAGAATAAACAAATGTATCTTCCTTATCTGGAAATATTGACTAGGATGACTTTCCTAGTTCTGGTATCTGCTCTAGAGAGGCTTTCCTTTCTTTCTTGGTACCCCATTATGTGTATCACTACAGAGCAAATATAACTTACCATGGAGGAGCCGCTTTGCATGCTGCTTCTGGCTAGTTTCTGGCGATGCAACTTCACCAAGTGGTCAATGTCTTCTTCCTCCTCCTCTTCTTCTTCCTCTTCCTAAAATAAATAAAAATTTAGAATTGGTAAAAATAAGAAAAGCTTCAAAGACTGGGAATATCTTTCTTTTAGCAGAAATTGTTGCAAAGTTTTGAAGTTCCAAGTGAAAACATATCCAGATATTCTTATTTTTACATGCCTCCCAATTTCCAGCTTCCCAGTTCAATTCCAATCATGTTTGTCATATCTCAAAAGAATACTTAACATTTTTCATTCTTATGGCTTATATCTAGATGTCCCTTCAAAGGCTCATGCACTCATAGGTATAGCTTTTGGGAGATGGCTGGATCATGAATATATGATGTAAGAATTAAGAGTGTGTGGTACTGGATTAGTCCACTAATTGATTAGCATTTTTCTGGGTGTGTCTGAATGGATTTATTGAAGACAGAAGTTCCACCCGGGTGTTCGTGCAACCAACCAGTAGGATGGTAGCCTAAATAGAGTAAAAGGGAAAGGGAGGTTCACTGCTTGGTGCTTTTGTACCTGCTCTGCCATGGAGTGTTTCTCCTTTGCCATGTCCCTCTACAATGCTGCCCTGTGGTGAAGTCAGTTGACTATGGACTGAAACCTCTACAAACTGTGAGGTAAAACAAACCTTTCCTCCTTTAACCTGTGGATGTTGAGTATTTGTCCCAGCAAGGAGAAAGTATGACAGATTTTGGTACTAGTAGTACGGTCGTTGCTGTGATACTACCTGATCACGTGGTTCAGGAACCTTTGGAACTGACTTGTGGGAAGAGTTTGGAAAGGTTTGGATATGCCTGCTGAAGAAATTCTGATCAGAGCTCAAAATACCAGAATGCTGATAGAAATGAAACTAGTAAAGACCAGGTTTCAGTTAGGAACAAGGGTTGAATTGGTTGTTGTACTCCAAACCACGTGTGTTATGTTTCGGCAGAAAAATTTCCAGCATTTTGCTCGTGCCTAAAAAATTTACAGCAGACTGAGTGTAAGTTTGATAGACTAATCAATCTGGCAGGAGAAATTTCAAACCAGTCTAATGTTGAGGTAGTGACATGGCTACTGGTGGAGGCTTTTAGTCAGATCTATGATGAGAATGGAGAGCAAAGGGGTCAGGAGAATGATTTAAAACATTTTGAATTTGGCCAGAAAGAAAGCTCAGTAAAGTTGCAGCCTGCCATGATGGAACAGAGAAGAAACTGCTTGTTGGAAAGATGAGAAAAAAAAGGTCAATATTTCAGAAGAGAACGATAGGAAAGATGACCTGATAGTATCACAAGAACCAGCAGGACTACACCCTTTGCAGCCTCAAAATTACAAATGTGAAAGAATTTGCTTGAAGTAAAGAAGCCCAGAGGACCATGTTCCAGAATGGCAGTGGCTTAGGGAAGTTGTTCTTCAGGATTTGGTTCCTAGTGCTCAGCAATCCAGGCACTCAACCTCTACAGGCAGACCTTGGCATCATCTGTATGGTTCTGATTCAAGGTACATGCAGAATGCAAGACTGGTAGGGTCAGGAAGTCTTGCACCCAGATTTGAGAAGAAGGCCTAAAAGGTCAGGGAATGTGCTCCTGAGAGGGCAGTGTATGAAACTGTGAGTGTGGAGTCAAAGGCACAGTAAAATACCCAGAAGGTTGGAGAAGATAACAATATGGATCACCTGAGGAGTGTGCAAAGCTGGTCCAAGAAAGAAGCTATGAGAACTACAACCATTGACAGTGCCATAGAAGCAGAAATATCTAACCCTTTTAGAATTCACATCTTGCCACAGATTATCCCAGATGCAATATATGGAGCTATGGGATTTAACATTTGCCCTCATGGATTTTGGTCTTGTTTTGGTCCCATTCCTGTCTAGCCTCCTATTTCTACCTTTTGGGATGGGAGTATTTATTTTGTGTCATTGTATGTTGGAAGTGTTTACCTTTCTTTTCATCTTTACAGGGGCTCATAGCTAAGACTTTGCCTTAAATACCAAGCAAGACTTCGGAATTGGACTTTTCAGCACTGCTGAAATTGTTAGGATTTTGCCACCTCTTAGAGATAGACTAAATGCATTTTGCATGAATGGATGGAAATGAGTCTTTTGGGGACCAGAAGCAGGATGCTATGGCTTATATCTATCTAAATGTCCCCCCCAAAGCCTCATGTGCTCATAGATATGGCTTTTGGGAGATGGCTGAATCATGGGTATGTGGTATTGAATTAGTCCACTAACTGATTAAAGTTTTTCTGGGTGTGGCTGAATGCATTTACTGAAAACAGATGCTTCACCCTGGGTGTGGGAGGCACCAACCAGTAGGTTTGTAGCTTGAATGGAATAAAAGAGAAAGGGAGGCTTACTACTTGGTGATTTTGTACCTTCACTGCCATGGAGCATTTCTCCTCTGCCATGTCCCTCTGCAATGCTGCCCCGTGGTGAAGTCAGTGACTATGGACTGAACCTCTACAAACTGTGAGCTAAAATAAACCTTCCCTTCTTTAACTTGTGAGTGTGAAGTAGTTATCCAAGCAATAAGAAAGTAACTAAGACATTTACAGAATCTATAACTCTTTTCTATTTGACTACTCTAACACAACTATACTTTTACATTTTAGTCAAAATAATATTTGAGCCTCCAACTATATATCCAGCAATGTATTAGAAAATAAGAGAAAGTAAAGAGTCCTTTCCTTTAAGCTAATCAGGAACCAGATTTGAGAGAATCAAGATTCATGTTGCCTTTTCCAAAAGAATTAAATAACTGACTGAAAGTCACAGATACTGAAGTCAACTTGAGAGAAAAAAGATACAGTGGACAAATGTAATATTGAAGTACTTACCATATCCACACTGAGGCCTGGGACAGATTTGCTTCTGTCTCCCATGGAGCTACTTTCATGCCCTACATCTTCTGGACGAAGATCTATCACAGATTTAGTATATTCTGAGTGAAAAACCAAAAACCCAAGTCAAAACAGACCTACTCTACTCCATACCAAGTGCCCAACATGGGTACTCAGAACTTCAGTTCCCAAACTGGCTACCTGAAGGCCTGAAGATTTTTCTGGTGTTCTTGAATATCATTTCATCCTCATCAACAGATACTACATTTTGACCCACTGGCTGAATTTCCTAGGAAGGAATAAGGGCAAAAAAGTGGAAACTGGCAGTTGGGCAGGTGGAAGTAGTGAGTAATGAAGGATAGCCTTAAGCAGAATAAGGCTCAGATAGTTACTCAACTATGACAAACTTAAAAATTAAATGCCTAAAGTACTGAAAAAACTACTTTATCACACATTTCAACCAAAACCTTAGAAAGCACTTCCAAGTGAATCTGAAGTGCAATTTGTTTAACTGAATTCCTGATTTAAATTCTAACTGGAGAAGGAAGGAAGGATGAACAGAGAAGGGAGGAGATGGGAGGCAAAAGGTAAGAGTTAGAAAAGAAAGGAAAGGAGAAAGGGAAAGGAGGGAAGGGAATTCAAAGAAGGAAAGAAAAAAAGAGGGGCAAAAGAGAAGGAAAAAACAATAATCTGAAGTTTACCTTTTCTACTGGAGATTTGGGGGCAGACATCTTCTTCCATTCTGGAAAGAGGCCAGATTTATCCAGAGAGTCTCTCCTGGAGGTAGATTCAGATGTTATAACTAAGTCACTTCGTCCCCTTGCTCTTCTACCCAGGACCCAAAACTCTAGCAAAGAAGGAGAGTCACTGGCTTGGGGTCATCTTAGTAGCCAAAACCAAAAGTTACCAAAGAAACCAAATCCAAATTTCACATTTGATTTATCTTGAAGGCATGTAAAAGATCAGACAAGCAATTTTTCACAAACACAAATACTCTTACCCTCACTCCTAAGGGACAGCAGCATCAGTTGCTGCTGGACCAGGAAGAATCCTCCAAGGTACAACATACTAGGAAAGTTAACATACTCCCAAAAGCTGTGTTCATAGCCAACTCAGCGTAAGTACTACTGAGAGACTTTCAGTGAAGTCAGAGAAAATGCTACATTCAACTTCTTGAAGACAAAAATCAGTAACACTAGAGACACAGACCTGCATCTTGAAGCTAGAGAACAAAATGGAGACTTGGATTGAGCAGAGGCGAGGAAAATGAGGGTATATCTACCTTGAGGTGCTATCTGAGTCAGCTGTGTAGCTATCCAGACTTTCACTCTCAGCTTCCAGTGCACTCTTTCCACTTTTCAACTTTGACACTTCAAAAGGAACGCTAGAATAAAAACAAGGAGCCAACATTTAAAAGAAGCAAGGTCTCCTGCTTCTTGGTGGCCCTTCTTCCAACCCATTCACAATGATAATGTGAGTGTTTGCTAAAATAAATATAAGTAGACTTTAAAAACTCCAATGGCCCCACAGTGCTGTTGAGGCTGAACCCAGACTCCTTAGTACAGCAAGAAAATTTTTGACTTGACTCCTGCTCACCTCCAGCCTTATCTTTCATCCTCCATTCTTCCTTACACTTTACAAACCAGAACATCCCAAAGCTTCCTTTTTCCTCTTTTCTCTGCCTGGGATTTTGTTTTCACAATGGGCACTTTTCTTCACCTAGCTGAATCAACTCTTTCTTCGGTTCTTTCCTCCTATGTTAATTCCTCCAGCTCTCTCTGACCATATACCAAGTATGGATAAATAACCTTGCTCCCCAAACACCCTGATTTCTTAGTAGCATTCATCATATATGTAATTATTTGCTAATATATTTTAAATTATTTATATTGTTCAATAATTAAAATAAATTATTTGTTGGTATCTTTCTACTCCATTTGACTAAGTTCATGAGATAAGTGACCACATATTTTGTTCACTGCTATTTGTCCATTATCTAGAAAATAGGCAAGTATAGAATATATTCTCATATATTTGTTGACTGCATTCTTAAATAAAGGTCCTCAACAGGGCTAATGCATATTCAATCATAAGTAATATGTTATTCATAAGATGTTATGGCTTGTGTCTAGATGTCCCCCCAAACCTCATGCAGTCATAGGTGGAACTTTTTCAGAGGTGGCTGGATCTAGAGTATGTGAAGCTGGGATTAAGGGTATGTGATTATTAAATCAGTCCACCAACTGGTTTCAAATCACCCTAATCTCTGTAACCTAAATGACATACAAAAAGGGCAGAAAGATGCTGCTAAGGTCCCCTGATTGTTTTTTTACCTTCTGCCCACCATGAACTACTTCTCTTCTGTGATGCCTGTATGCCATGTCACCCTGCCTTGGAGCCAGCCAATTATGGACTAAAACCTCTACAAACTTGATCCAAATAAAACTTTCCTCCTTTAACTTTGGGTGTTGGGTATTTGTCTCAGCGATGAGAAAGTAACTAAGACAGAAGATCAGAGTTCTTTTCTAGCTTAATTAACCAATGAAAGCATTCAAAACAACAGTCCTATCTCTAAAAGTCAGAACAGCATCTCTGGTTTCCTTATCTCAAATAATTAATGAGAGAAGAAGCAAAGGGAGAGAAATCATTCTTCCTCAAGTATCTGCCCTTCACTCCCAGAACTTCACAGTTTCCTGGTTTCCTCCTCTGATCCCTCTGCCTGCCTCTTCTCAATCTCCTCTGTTGGTCCCTCCTCCTCCCTCAGAACTCTAATATATGGATTTTGTCTAGGTTCCTTCCCTGGGCTGTTTTTGTACTCAGTCTAGAAGTATCCCTAAATGAGTTCATTTAGTCTCATGGCTTTAAATTTGTCTTATAAAATAATAACTCAAATTTATTTCTTAAACTCTTGATTCATTTTTCCAATGGTCAACTTGTACTGGTTAATTCATTGTCAACTTGAGTAGGAATGCCCAGGTGATTCAAGTCAGTATGGTTGTTGGAATGGTATGAGAGCATGAGGGGAGGATTTTACGTTGATTTCCCTCAGAAAAGGTTCAGCTGTTCTTCTTCACCAAAGATGGCTGTTGTTTTCCTGGGAGGAGCTCTGGCTCAAGCCTTTGCCTTGAGCATTGTCTTCTGGCCTTTGGCACAGACACTTGTGGCTGGGAGGTCTGGTTTCCGCCTTTGCCTTGGGTGTCATCTCCTGGTTCTCTCTGAGGATTATTCAGCTTCCACCATTGGCCTTTCAGCCTACCTGTGCAGACCGTCTAGCCTCAGGCACTGGCCCTTAGACTTTCAGGCACAGATCCTTCAGTCTTCCATCGTGGATTCCTCAGCCTTCCGATGCGGACTTGCATGGGACATTACTGTGAAATCCAGCTCTTTGGCTGGATTCCTCAAGTTTGCAGTGCTTGGACAAAGTCTTGTACTCTTTTGCATTTGATTCTGTAGTGAATAATGTGTGTTAACATTGTAAATTTCTGTGTCCTGCATTAAATCTGTCTCTCTTGCATGTATTGACTTATACACTACTCAACATTTCCAAATTGGATGTCTCAAACAACTCTTAAACCAAAACTGTGATTCTCCCTCAAATCCGCTCTTCCCAGAGTCTCATCTGGTGGCAACTCCCTCCTTTTACTTCTGAGGTCAAAAACCTCTAGCATTATCCTTGACTCCTCTTTCTCTCATGATAGAAAGCAAATTTGTCAGTAAATGCTCTTGGCTTTTCTTCAACATTTATCTAGAATCTGATCACTTCTTACTTCTTACAGTGCCATTACTCTGACCCAGACTATCATCATCCACCAAGTGGTTGATTGCAATAACTTCCTAATTAATCACCCTCCCACATCCCTTGTTCCCACACAATCTATCCACAACACAGCAGCCAAAATGAGCTTTTAAAATATAAACCAGATATAGTTACTATATGACCCAAAATTTTCATTTCTAGTTCTATATACCTAAAAGCAATGAAAAGCATATGTTTACACAAAATCTTTCCAATAAATGTTTACAGAAGCATTATTCCTAATAGCCAAAAGGTGAAAACAACTCAAAAATCTATTAATGAATAATTGAATAAGCAAAATTTGCATATACATATAATATCTAGTGTTGACATCATACTGATTTTAATTCTGCATTTTTTCTATCCTTCTGTTTTGCTTTTTTAAAATAAAAAAATAAAATAAATATTATCCATTCATAAGAGAACAACATGGATGAATATTGAAAACATACTAATTGAAAGAAGCCAAACACAAATAGGCATATTTTGTATGATTCTATTTGTATGAAGAGAAAACAGAATAGGCAAATCCATGGAGATAGAAAACAGATTAAAGAGTGAGGCAAATGTGGTATGGCTGCTTAATGGGTATAGGGTTTCTTTTGGGAGCAATAAAAATGTTCCAAAAATAATAGCAATTGTTGCACAAAGTTCTGAAAGTACTAACAACTGCAGAGTTGAACTCTTTAAAATTGTTAAAATGACCAGCCATGGTGGTACACACCTGTAGTCCTAGCTACTTGGGAGGCTAAGGCAGGAGAATCACTTCAGCATAGAGACACAAGACCAAGCTGAGCCACACAGCAAACCCTTGTCTCAAAAAAACAAAAACATTCTTAAAATGATGGTTTATGTTTTGCAAATTTTATCTCAGCTTTAACAAAGAAAAAACGTTCTGTTATTTGCTCAAAACCATCTTTCTTACTCTGAATAAAAGACCATCCTTACAAGTACCAACCAAGTTTTATGTGACCTGCCCCATCTCTGTTTTCATTTCCTCCCATGTACCCCTCCTTGCACACACAGTTCCAGATTATTCAAAAGTATCAAACACAAACTCACTTTAGGGTCTGTACAGCTGTGTTTCCTTTGTTTGTTTGCTTGCTTACTTATTTTACATAAAATGCTCTTCCCACAGGTACTCTCAGAGTTTTCTCCTTCCTTTGGCTTTGCATGTGTTCAAATGTCACTTGATTATTAAGATTAACCCCAGCTCTGCTAAAGAAAGCAGTGTATGCAAATACATGTTTCTGGTACTCACTGTCTCTTCTACTACAAAGTTTTCTCCCTCACATGTGTCACCATCTGATATACTATATATTTATCTCTTTTTTGTTTTCCCTACCTACAAATCAAAGCTCTATAAGGAAGGGACATTTTTTAACTTACCAGTATATTCCAGCACTTAAAACAGTGCCTCGCACATAGTAGGCATTCATATGTATTTAATCAAACAAATAAACCAACTAGTAAATAAGCAAAGAATGATAACCAAGTCTATAATGCTTTAGCCAGTAAATAATAAACTTTCCAAGTTGTCATGTGATTTTTGAGATACCACTGTGGAACAGATGGCAGGGGCAGAAATCCTGGTACATGCAAGAGATGTAATGAGATCATTCCTTGAGAAATTTATTAGCTATATAGTATAAGACACAGCAAGGATATTGATTCTATTATTTTTACTTTAAAATCATTCTTTTCCCTCTGCACACTAAAGAAAAAAGAACTCCAAATAGAATCATTTCTCTAGGAAATTTGTTTAACAGTGGCCCATGGAGAGCATGTTTCACTTGTATTTTTTCCCTAAAGATTAATATGTACTAATCCAGAGCAGATACAAAAAACCTTAGGGCAAAAACGCAATTATTTGACATCTGTGCAGTAAAAAATAGACTAAGAGGTGGAAGTACTTGGTTCTATCTGTATGATCTCAGGTAAATCAGTTATCCTGCTTTCTATTCTGTAAAAATAAGGGGGTTGAATTAAATTATCTCAGAGGCACCATAATTTTATAGAAAGCTCATTTATAGTCCCTTAATTTGTTTTCATATTTAGGATAAACAAGAGTCTTCTCGATCCAATGAGACAAGATGTTACAGACAAGCAGAAGCAGTAGGTTTCAGAAATTACATTCTGACTGATGATGTCAGAAGTATTAATCAGATTCAGAAAAAAAAAGACCATTCTTATCCTTATCAACACAGGGAAGAGCAGGACCCATCACCTGGAACAGATGAGTCACCCACCCTAGGCTATTTGGATAAAATAAAAGTATATACATACAATTACAAACTACACACGTATCAAAAGAATAAAGTAGGATCTTGGTGCTGGCATGGAAAAATGTCCATGTTATAATTTATATAACTTTTATTTAACTCCTTGAATTATAACTGACATAAATAAGTTGCACATGTTTCACTGTGCAACTTGCTAAGCCCTGACACACATGTACACCCCCTAAAAAAAAGCATCAGCACAAGTAAGGAATGCATCTATCACTCACAAGAGTTTCCTCATGACCCTTGGTAATCCCTTCCACCTTCCTTGTCCCTGTTCCCAGGCAAGTACTGGTCTGATTTCTGTCACTAAAAATTACTTTGCAGTTTCTAGAATTTTAAATAAATAGTATCATACAGTAAGTATGCTTTTTTGTTTGATGTCATTCATTCAGCATGATTATTTTGAGATTCATCCATGTTGCTTCATGTATCAATCAACAGCCTATTCCTTTCCAGAGTTGAGTAGTATAACATAGTATAAACAAGTCAGTTTATCCATTTGCCTTTGGATGGACATTTCGGCTGTTTCCAAGATTTAACTATTACAAACAAAGCTGCTATGAACATTTTTGCACACATATTTGAATGGACATATGCTTTCAGTTTTCTTGAGTTAATACCTAGGAATGGGATGGCTGTAGATACACACTGAACTTTCTAAGACACTGATAAACTGGTTTTCAAGAGGCTGCACCATTATATACTATCACCAGTAGTGTTTGAGAATTCCAATTATCCTATAATCTCACCAACAATTGGCATGGTCAGTATTTTTTATTTCAATCATTTTGGTGGACACATAATAGTATATTAGTATTTTAATTTGCATCTTTCTAATGGCTAATGATAGTGAACATCTTTTTATGTGCTTATTTGACATCTGTATATTGTCTTGGGTGAAACTTTGTTCAAATCTTTGCCCATGTTTTATGGGATCACCCGTGTCAATTTTTTTTGTCTGTTTGTTTTTGTGGTGCTAAGGATCGAACCCAGGGCCTAAAACATGCTAAGCACATTCTACCACTCAGCTATATTCCGAGCCTCTACTGAATTTTCAAAGTTCTTTTTCTTTTTTATTTTTTTTTCTTAGCATGAATATAATATGGTATTATTGAGAAAAAATTACAAATTTAGGAATTTAACCCATTCATATACATTTAGACAATTTTGTAGGTCACAAATCAAAACTAAAAATGACTATCAATACTCATACAAAATTAGATAAAATCATTTCCCATCAGTTGAGGAAAAATTGTGGGGAAACAAATCACACCAAAAAATAAAAAAGACCATAAAATCCACCAGCAGCTCCAAATGAGGCAAGGTACAAAACCTCAAGACATAAGTTCAAAAAGTAATGACTAAGAAAACAGAACATTTACCTCATTAAAGCTCCTTAATTAATACCTTCCAATGTGGTAATATGCAAGTTGAGTGAGTAGACAATTCCAAGATAAGTTAAGAGAAACAAAAGTCCTCAAGGATGGGGAAGGAGGATGTCAAGAGAAGGGTATTTAAAAAACCAAACAAGCTGTAATGTGTACATGTAATCACTTTGCAAAATGACTAAACTGTATGAATTCCAAGCATATGCTAATAAAAAAAAATCAGGTTGCAAGAAAAAAAGTCCTCAAGGTTTGCAGTCCTAGGTACCACTATGGGAATGCAACAGAGGCAGAAAAGACTGCTGGACATCTCCCAGGACACTGTTTGATCTTGAGGATTCACTCAGAGCTGGAACAACAAGCTGCCTTCAACGTTTCACTTGAAATACAAGAAAAGAAGTACAACAATTTCTTCAGTAAATGATGCTAGGAAAATTGGATATCTAAAAGCAAAAGAATGAAGCCAGACTCATAAAGTAACTCAAAATGGATTAAAGACATAAATGTAAAATATGAAACTAGTCCAGGGAAATGTTTCAGGACACTGAAGTGAACAAGGATTTTATTTTTTGGTTAGACTTCAAAAAAGGTAAAGGAAACCAAACCAAAAAATAGACAAATGGGATTATATCAAACTAAAAACCTTATACACAGTAAAGGAAGCAATCAAAAGAGTGAAGAAAATTCTACAAAATGAAAGAAAATACTTTAAAACTATATATTTAACAAGGGATTAATATCCAGAAGATATCAGGAATTTAACTTAATAGCAAAAGGTATAAATAATCTGAGTTTTTAAATGGACAATGATGTAAATAGGTATTTTTTAAAAGAAGACATGCAATCAAACAATGACAGTACAAACTGTTCTTTTTGATGAACAGAGATTATAGTATATGTATCGGGTGATATGCTATGTACCCCCAAGTCCTCACATACTTTTGATGGGGCTAAGTCTGGCGCTTGCTTGTGTTGGGTTTGCTGTACCCGCCCAGGGGTGGAGCCGACATACAGTATAAGGGAAGGCGGGTCTTCCGCTTCCGCCTCTCTCTCTCTCTCTCTCTCTCTCTCTCTCTCTCGCCAGCGCGGCTTGTGGCTTGCAGCTTGCAGCCGCCATGAACTGTAGCCCCATCACCCCATGCTGCCTTGGAGCCAACTTATGGACTGAAACTCCTGAGAAATTGTAAGAAAAAACTTTTCCTTCCCTAACTTTGGGCATCAGGTATTTTGTCTCGGCAACAAGCGAAAAAGTAACCAAGACAGTATAGTTATCTATCTTGCATACATACACACATACAGTTATATATGTATACCTATATACATATAATCTTTTCCTTTCTTCCTCATTTTTTATGCTTAGATCTTGTAACCTGAACAACTTCTAAGATAACAATATGCAATACATTAACCAGAATTAATTTCTTACTATTTTTCTTGAAATTCTGTACCATTTCTATCCTTTTTTTTTCTTTTTTGCTTTTCAAATTTAAAAAAAGTGGGAAAAAAAGGAAGACATGTAAATGACCAACAGATATTATGAAAAAAATGTTCAACACCACTAATTGTCAGTGAAATGCAAATTAAAATCACAATGAGATATCACCTCACTCCAGTTTGAATGACTATTATCAAAAAGATAGTAAGTACTGAAAGGCTGAGAATGTAAATTGACACAGTACTACCATTTTGGAAAATAGTATGATGTCATCTCAAAAAATTAAATACTGAATTATCATATGATCCAGCAATCCAATT
Organism: Dasyprocta punctata; assembly: GCA_004363535.1. Lineage (NCBI taxonomy): Eukaryota > Metazoa > Chordata > Mammalia > Rodentia > Dasyproctidae > Dasyprocta > Dasyprocta punctata. The sequence goes on along the minus strand of RJWM01002121.1, from coordinate 91,569 downwards.
CCTGTGTATACATCCAAAGGAACTGAAGTCAGTGCTGAAGAGATCTGTACTTCCATGTTTACTACTTGTTTACATGTTTATTCACAATAGGCAAGATTTGGAATCTACCTAAATGTCTATCAACAGATGAATGAATAAAGAAAATGTAGTACTTATACACAGTGGCATACTAAACAGCCATAAAAATAATGAAATACTGCCATTTGTAACAATGTGCATGGAACTGGGGATTATTGTATCAAGTAAAATAAGACAGGTATAGAAAGAAAAGTAATATATACCGCTCATATATGGAGTCTCAAAAAGTTGATCTCATAAAAGTTGAGAGGTCAGGGAGAGTAGGAAAGGGATTGGAAAGAGGTTGGTTAGTGAGTAATAAATTACAGTTGGACATGAACAAGAAACTCTAATGCACTATTGCAGAGTATGGTAAATATGCAAAATAATTATGTACCATACATTTTTTTAAAAAGCTGAAATAACAGGTTTTGAAAATTTTCACCACAAAGAGGTGATAGTTGAGGAAGGAGATCTGTTTACACTGACTCGAACATTACAAAATGTAAATATTTTTTGAAATATCACAAGGTATCCCAGAAATATGTTGTTTTATGTATCAGTCAAAATTCTAAAAAATAAACTAATTTAGAAAAATGAGTATAGTCACATTCTTCATAATTAGTGAATGATGGACTACATATATGATTGTGGTCACATAAGTTATATCATATAGTGTTCTGATAGCCATCTTAGCCTGTGCAAGTACTTTCTATGATGTTTGCATAACTACAAAATTGCTTAATGATACATTTCTCAGAATATATCTCTGTGATTAAATAATGCATGACTACATATAGAAAGCAATATGCAGTCCTTAAAGTATAGCTAAGTTTGGGACAAGACAGACTGTTTGAAATTGAGGAGACAAGGCTATTCAGAAGAATTCACATAATCTGTATCAGAGCAAACACAAGATGTAAAAAAGACTCTATTAAATATGAATACAATGATATTAAATTGTCTTGCAGATATATAGATAGCCAAGGAACGGGGAGAGGTGTAAATGACTTGCAAAATGTATTAAGAGTCTAGACTAGAGAAGACTGTAACTATAGAAAAATAAGTATGTTTCTTTAGCCAGAGCAATCAAGCAAAAAAAAAAAAGTGACACAAATAGGAAAAGAAGTCAAACCATCTTTGCAGATGATATAATCATTTACATAAGAGACAAAAAGCAAAAAACAAAGCAAAAATAAACTCCCAGAAGACTCCTAGAACAATAAATTCAGCAAAGTGCCAATGCACAAAAAGCAGCAGCATTCTTAGATACCAATAATGAACCCACAGACAAAGAAATCAGGAAAACAATCTCACTCACAATAGCTTAAGAAAATTAAATACAGAGACACCAACTTAACCAAAGAAGTAAAAGATCTTTATAAAAAAGTTATAGTACTCAGAAGAATGTGATTGAAAAGGATATTAGAAAATGTAAAGACATCCCCTATTCCTGGAAAGGTATAATCAATACTGTCAAAATGGCCATATTACCAAAAATGATACAGGGACTTAATACAATTCCAATAAAAATACAAACATTCTTCATAGAACTAGAAAAATCAACCCTAAATTTTATACTGAACCAGAAAAGACCCAGAATAGTCAAAGAAAACCTGAGAAAAGACAGCAAAGTGGAAGCATTACAATCTTCATTTAAAGTATACTACAAAGTTACAGTTATAAAAACAATATGATACTGGCACAAAAATTGACATGTAGACAAATAGAAGACCCAGAAAGAATCCATGCACCTATGGCCATCTGATCTTTTACAAAGGTCCCAAAAGCCTTGCTGAAGACAAGATAACCTCTTTAATAAATAGTACTTCAAAAATTGGTTATCTGCATGCAAAAGAAAAAAATGTGGACCAATATTTCTCACTCTGTATGAAAATCAAACCAAAAGATCAAAGATCTAGGTAGGTGAACAGAAACATTGACTCTGCTGAAAGATTTTTTAAAAGGTAAAAACACTTGAAGACATAAGCACAGGCAAAGTTTTCTTAAACAGAACCTCAACTGCACAAGAAATAATACCAAGAATCAAAAAATTGGATTAGACCAAATTAAAAGGTTTTGGCACAGCAAAACCAATGAAAAATAGAGTGAAGAGGCAACCTACAGAGTGGGAAAAAATTTCCAGCTCCTCCTCTGATAGAAGGCTAATATCTGGAAGGTTCCCCTTCCCCACCCCAGTCTCACCAGCATTTGTTATTATTTGATTTCTTGATGATAGCTACTCTTTCTGGAGTAAGAAGGAATATCTCTGTGTTGTTTTAATTTGCATTTCTCTAGTGATAAGAGATGCTGAATATTTTTATATTTGTTTATTGGCCATTTTATTTCTCAAGTATCTACTCATTTCATTTGCCCATTTTTAAGCCTTTTATTATTGAGGGGGTGTCCAATTTTTTGAGTTCTTTATACATGCTAGATCACTGATGCTGAACCATCTAGAGCTTTCAATGATACAATCTGCTGCAGCACAAATATGTTTGCCACCACTGCTCTAGATATTAGTCCGATTCTAATATCTAGTCCTGTTCCAGATACCCAGTCTCAAATAGATATTCCTATTTGAGAAATAGCTGGACATTTTTTTTCATTCTGTAGGTTGTCTCTTCACTCCCTTGGTAGTTTCCTTCACTGTGCAGAAGCTTTTTAATTTGACTTGATCTCATTTGTTGATTCTTGATACTATTTCTTGTGACATTGGAGTTTTTTTTCCAAAAAGTCCTGTCCTATGCATATGTCTTCAACAGTTGTATTTATACACAACAGAGTAGCACTCTGCCATAAAGATTCATACACTTGGGTCATCTGTAGGAAAATGGATGCACCTTAAAATCAAAATATTAAGTGAAATAAATCAGACATACAAACTTAAATATCACGCGGTTTTCTCTTATATGAGAAACCCAAAGTATAAATAAATTAAAGAGCAAAATAAAGGACAGATAATAGGAAACAGGGAGATAGATCTTTTAAAAATGAAAAGGGGGCAAAAAGATGAGGGAGGCGAGAGGGGAAGGGGCAGAAAAAAGAACAGAGATGCATTATGTATATATACCAAGTCCCCATGACAAATGCAATCATTATGTACTGCAAACATGTATTAATAAAAAATAAACACTGAAAGCATAAGACTAATATCTAGAATATATAAAGAACTCAAAAACACTAGATCCCCAGGAACAAAAGATCCAGTAAAAGATAGGCAGTTGAAATAAATATATACTTCTTTAAAAAAGAAACACAAATGGGCAATACGAAAAAAATCAGCATCTTTCACTACTAGAGAAATGCAAATCAAAACAATAGCAAGATTTCATTTTACCCTAGTATGCAGAACTAACAACAAGGATTAAGAAAGCTACAAATGTTGGCAAGATGTAAAGGAAAAGGAATCCTTCTACATCATTGGTGGAAATGTAAACTAGTACAACCACTAAGGAAATCAGTATGTAGATTTCTCAAAAAAAAGAAATTTTACTATTGGCAGTTCCTGGCTCAACACCACAGAGCCAGATGTGATACAGCATGGATATATCTGATCCTAAGGTGGTAGTAATTAGTATGATATTTCATATCCAGATGCCTTTTGAGAAGTGGTAGAGGTGAACTATAAAGAGACAGCCATTTTTCTCTACTCTGGAATCCACAAGAAACAATTTTCAACCAAGAACAAAGCAGATGTTATTTTGTCAACACTAATCTTTTGAACAAGAATAAATCTATTTAAAAATTAAGATGCCAACAGGTAATTTCTTATCATGAGGGGCCCTGTAGTTCCAGTCACAGGTCACTTTGCCTGAATGAGAGGATTTGATATGTGATACCCTATTACTCCTGGCCCATTGTGTACAGACAGGGTACAAATCAATTAAATAGAATAGGTTAAAGTGGTAAATAATACCTCTTAACAAATAAAGACAAGAACACTTCACTGTAAGACAGAACCTAACAAAAGAGAGATCTTCATACTAACGACAAATTCTCTTCACTTTATTTAACATCAATCCTCAGCGCACACACACACACACACACACACACAGGAATATGAAAACACAAGGCAACAAAATAGCTCCAAATATGCCCAAATCTCCCAAAGCAGACCCAAGTGGCACCAATGTAGAGAAAGACAAATAACAGATAGCTGAGTTGTAAGAAATAAAGAAATTCAGCAAGCTCAAAGAGGACATAACCCAAAAGATAGTGGAACTGTGAAACAAGCTAACCAACATGCTTAGGGAAAATCAAATAAAAAACTGGAAGAGTTGATGAAAGAGTTCAAAACATAAATGACAAATTTACCAAAGAAACAGACCAAACAACACAGTCAAACATAAATTCTAGAGATAAAGAATTCTATTGCATTCATAAAGAGAAATGACCAAAGTGAAGATAAGATTCCAAAAATCAAGGACAATGTGAAATGACTTGATGGTATACTAAGAAACACTTAAAAACATTAAGAGAACAAGAAAAATTCACTCAACAGCTATTAGATGATACTAAGACTAACCTAAGGATAATTGTAGTTATAGAGTAAGTACAGGACAACACATATAGAATGAAAACCATAGAAATCAAAGCAAAAAACTTTCAAAATATGGGTAAACCTTATAAACCTCAATGCACCATACAAGCAAGCGAGGCTTAGAGAATGCCAAGTAACTATGATGAGAAAAGAAACTCTCAATGACGTATCACAGTCAAAATCTCAGAAGTCCAACACAAAGACAGAATCTCAAAAGCAAAAATCACTTATAAAGGTAAACTCACTATGGTTACAGCAGACTTTCCAACTTAAATTTGAAGCCCAGGAGAGGTTGGAATTAAGTGTTTCAAGCCCTAAAAGAAAACAGCTTCCAACCCAAACTCATATATCCCAGAAAATGATCTTTCAAAATTGATAAAGAAATGAAGACATTCCATGACAAAGACCACCTTACAAAATTCATAAACATTAAATAAAAAAGAAATCAAAAAAATTACCCAAGAATAACCTAGACAGAGACAACAACGACAACAAAGTCAAAAAGCCAGATAAAATGAACACATCAAGCAAGGCAAGTAGTTAAACAAAAAGCAAAAATTTTAAATGCAACAAAAGAAAAGGAATGAAATGACAGGAATGAGCTGAAAGCTTTCAGTAATAACTCTCAATGCAAATGGCCTCAACTCTGCAATTAAAAAGATATGAATTGGAAGACTGGATCAAAAAGAGCAAAATCAACTTCCAGCTGCATTCAAGAGATACATCTAATCCAAAAAGAAATACATAAACCAAGAATCAAGGGATCAGAAACAGTATTTCATTCACCAGGACACTGAGAGTGAAAAAGAGCAGCAATTTTCCTAAAATCAAATAGTAATACAAATACAACATACCAGAGCCTACAAGACTCAATGAAAGCAGTACTAAAAGTAAAGTTTATTGTTGTGAATGCTTACATTAGAAAAACAAATTGAACCTAAATAAATATCGTAATGATATAACTCAAAGTCCTAGGAAACCAAATACAATCAAAATCCAAAGCAAGGCCGGGGATATAGCTCAGCAGCATAAACTCCTGCCTGGCAAGTGCAAGGTCCTGGTATAAAAAAAAATCCAAAGCTAGCACAAGGAACAAAATTATAAAGATCAGAGTGGAAATTAATGAAATTGAGATGAAAAAACAACACAAAGAAGCAATGAAATGAATAGCCAATTTTTTGAAGGAATAAACAAAATACACAAAATTTCAAACAAACTTACAAAAAAAAAGAAAGAAAGAAAAAGAAAGACCCATGTCCATGCAATTAGAAAGGAAAACTGGCAATTCACAATAGACACTGCTAAAACTGAGAAGACAGCTAGTAACTACCATTAAAAATGTACTCTGTCAAACTGAAGAATGTTGAAGAAATGGGAAGATTCCTAGACATATATCAATTACAAAAACTGAACCAAGAAGATACAAAAACTCTGAACAATTCAATAATGGTCAATAAAATTGAGGCAGTAATTTAAAACATACCAACTAAGAAAAACCTAGAATCTGTGGAATACATTCCAGAATTCTACATGACTTTCAGGGAGGAAATAACATCAATGATCCTCCAACTCATTAATAAAATTTAAAAGAAAGGAATATTTCCAAACTCATTTCTGGAAGTGAGCATTATTGATTCTAAAACCAGAGAAGCACCTAATTAAAAATAAAAGTACAAGCTAATCTCTTTAATGAACATAGATACAAAAATCCTTAATAAGAGTCTAACAAATAGAATGTAGCAAACCTTCAAAAAGTTCATACATATGACCAAATAGGCTTCATCCCAGGGATGCAGAGAAATTTCAACATACACAAGTCAATAAATAAAATACACCATAGGACAAAAACCATATGATCATCATAATATGCTCAGAAAGAGCTTTTAACAGAACTTAACATTCATTTATGATAAACATCCTGAAAAAAATGGGTATACAGGGACCTTATCTCAATCTGATAAAAGTCTTTTACAACAAAGATTCTACCAACATCATATCAAATGGGAAATAACTGAAAAGCTCCCTCTACAGTCAAGAACAAGACAAGGATGTCCACTATCACCATACGTATTCAATATAGTACTCACAACATTAGCAGATCAATCAGACAACAGAAAAAATAAAAATAAAAGGGATATGCATAGGAAAGGAAAACATCAAATTTTCATTATTTGCAGATGACATGAACCTTTATGTAGAAGACTCAAGAAATTCCACCAAAATATATCTAGAATAAATAACCAAATTCAGCAATGTAGCAGCATACAAAATCAGTACAAAAAATCAGCCAGTCATGAGCCACCGCCAAGGACTCAACAGCTCTCCTTCAAGATTCCTCCCTTCCCAGGGCTTGAACCCCTCAACCCACCTTCTACCACAGCCCACTTCCACCAAAGAAAAGTAACTATATATCCACTATCCAGAAACTCCCATATTTTGACACCATTGCTCATGCAAGTAAGGGTGAAGCTCTGTTTCCTGCTTGCACTGAGGATTGTATCCATATAAGAATTCAACAGAGAAATGGAAGGAGGACCCTTACTACTGCCCAAGGGATCACTGATGATTATGATAAAAAGAAACCAGTGAAGGCATTTAAAAAGAAATTTGCCTGCAATCGTACTGTAATTGAGCATTCAGAATACAGAAAAGTAATCCAGCTCCAGGGTGACCAGTGCAAGAACATATATCAGTTCCCAATAGAGACTGGCCTGCCTAAGAACAATCCATAAAGTTTTAAGTGTTTTAAGTGTTTATGGCCCCTTGAGGCTTAAGTGAATATTTCCTTGCAATGAGTAGAATGCCCTTTCTGTTCCTCGTCACAATTTTAAAAACCACACAGCTTGCATAATGTAGCCACTTTGGATCCACTTTTATTAGGACTAGTGTATAACTACTTCATGTAGAAAACTGAAAAAGCCAAGCTGTCTCTCCTTTGAGCAGAGTTCAAGTACAGTTGCCTGGCAGTACCCATTCTGAAGCAAAGCAATAATGCAATGCTTCAGCTGAGCCCAGAGCCCTAAAACCACAGACAGCTAGATCTGACAAGAAGCTCCTCCATTCTTCCTCTGCACAGACCTCTGCCCTAAGAGAATGTTACCATCTGAACAACCAACTTGAATCAGAAATGGGGTAAGGCAACATCAGCAGCTGTGCCACTAAAGGGAGTCTTTGGTAGTTAATAGCCCTAGTGTATAACCCAACCAGGCAACAGAACTCAGAGACCAACTTTCCTCTAACAAAGAGATAAGACATCTGGCTCACCACCAAGGTCTTTTTCAGACCAGACATCCTAGCTGAGGATGGCCTCACATCCACAGAATGTGAGGCCAACCTGATACCAGTTAAACTTTTGCTGAGGGAACCAGCACCAACCTGATACTAACATGTAGCCAGCTACAGAGCTTGTAACTGACTAGTAACAGCAACCCAATGCTATGTGAAATAACAAACTGTTTTTAGTCTTTCTCCCTTCAGTTGAAATTATTTAATTACTCCCTTATTTAAATAAAACGCCTTCAGAAAAAATCAATAGTGTTCTGTATTCCAGTATTAACTCACTGAGAAATAAATTAAGAAAACAATATCATTCACAATAGCATCAAGAAAAACTAAACACAGAAATTAACCTAACCATGGAACTGAAAGATCTCTACAATAAAAACTAGAGTACCCTGAAAAAGGAGATCAAAAAGAATATCAGAAAATGCAGACATCCTCTATTTCATGATAGGCAGAACCAACACTGTCAATATGGTAACACTGATAAAACTGATACAGATTTTTTTGCAATTCCAATCAAAATACCAACAGCATTCCTCACAGAAATAGAGAAAATATTCCTAAAAGTCATACAGAATAAGAAAAGACCCAGAATATCAAAATCAATGCTGTGCAACAGGGCAAAGTGAGAGGCATCACAATTCCAAAACTCAAGTTAAACTACCAATTCCAAAACTCGTTACATTACCAAGTTACAGTTATAAAAACAGCATGATACTGACATAAAAGCAGACATGTTGATCAATGAAATAGAACAGAGGGTACAGAAAACCACCTGGCATATTCAGTCACCTTATCTTTGGCAAAGGGACCAAAAACTTACCCAAGAGGAAAGATAGAGCTACTCATGTGCAGAAGACTGAATCTAGACCTATACTTCTCACTAAACTAAACTCAAATTGTACTAAACTAAGTCAGATTGGTTCAGAGATCTAAACATTAAAACAATAACAACCTCATAGAGGATTAAATGGGTAAAACTTTTGAAGTTTTAGGTATAAGCAAGGACTTTCTAAACAGAACCCCAATTGCACAAGAAATAATATCAAGAATCAACAGTTGAGATTATACCAAAATAAAAAGCTTCTACCCAGCAAATAAAACCAACACAACTTACAGAATGGGCAAAAATTTTTGCCAGCTACACCTTGGATTAGTACTAAAAGTATAAAACCCTCAAAATAAAAGACCCAATCAATAAATGAAAAACTGAAGTGAATAGACAGTTCTCAAAAGTACAAACAGCCAATAAATATGTGAAAAACAGTTCTACATCCCTGGCCACAAGAGAAATGCAAGTCTAACTATCACTGAGATTCTATTTTACTCCAAAAAACAATGGTTGTTATCAAGAAATCAAATAATAACAAATACTGGAGAAATTGTGGGGTAAAAAAAGAACCATTCTACATTGTTGGTGGGAAAGTAAACTAGTACAACTACTATGGAAATCAGTATGGAGATTCCTTAAAAAAGAAAAAACCTAGAAACTCCAAAATATTTCAGTGATACATGCATATCTGCATTTACAGCCACACAACTTATAATAGCTAATTCTTAGAAGCGAGATATATGACAGTTGAATGGATAAAGAAAATGTGGCATTTATACACAATGGAGTACTACTCCATTATAAAGAAGGACAAATTTGAGACATCTGTAGAAAAATGGTTGCACCTGAGACCATAATGCTAAGTAAACTAAGTAATGTACATAAGCTTAAATACTGCATGGTTAAATTTGCATTTCTCTACTGGCCAGAGATGTTGAACATTTTTCATATATTTATTAGTTTTTTGTAGTTTTTTCTAAGAAGTGCCTATTCATTCCAGTTGCCCATTTTTTCCAATGGGTCTTTTATTTTGGGGGTCTAATTTTTAAAAATTATTTGTATATTCTACATATTAGCCCTCTACTTGAGATTATCTGTTATTTTATAAACAGAAGAAAGTAAAAACAATAATAAAAGAATATCATAGCATTTCTTTAAACAAATAGCTACTTGGTTCTCACCTGTGCTCTTTCTGTTGCTCCTGAATGATCTTTCTTCCTGGCCAGACATCACCCATCTGTGTCTGATGAAGGAGGGACTGTCCCACTGTTTCTCTTTTACTCACTTCAGGACAAACAAAAGCATGTCAGGGTGGTGGTGATGAAGGCAGAAAATGGCATCCACCCTCATGGCATCTTCTCCAAAACACATCATGCTTGCAAAAGGAATAGTAACACAATCTTTTACATTACCCCGCAAAAAAAGAGTGAGCTCATGGAGCTAAGACACCACCAGCTAGAACGTACTACAATTCCACAGCAGAGGATCTTTCAATGGGGTTAAATCCTGCACGAAAGCATCTCTATGCAGGCCCAGTACCTGCAGGTTTGCGGCGCAAAGACATCCTGATTATCTCACTGCCTGTGCGATAAGCAAAGCGATTCACCTTCTGGTCATAAAACCAGTCTCCGGTTGCTTTCTTTAGTTCTCTGGGAAAGAATGAAAGAAAGTGACAGATAGGTAAAGAATGACTCTTGTCATTCAACCAACAAAGACTGAGGCGACAAATTTATACCATAGCCAGTCATAGGCAACACTTCTCTCTACCCAGTCATAGGCAACACTCACATTTCCTTGGTGCACACCTTGCACCTCCAGGTGCCATTGCTTTCCTGGATTCGGCAGTCCCGACACACGAAGTGATTGCAACCCTTACAAGTGTTGGTCTTGGGAGTTAAACGGCCCAGGCTCTCTTGGCACCGAGCACAGGTCCAGTCACTGTAGTGCTGGCTGCCCCTCTTGGCCCCTTTCCTTTTGATCTCCAGTAGCTCACTCTTCAGTCGCCTGTCAAGATCCAAAAGAGAAGCCCAAGTGGATTCATGATCTGTATATTTTAGATGAAGAGTTGGAGGATAAAGACAGTAATAATATTGTCTCTGTGAAAGTAACAAACTCAGAGCCTAATGACTCACAAGGGATAGTAACATCATGCACACAAGTTCTTCTGAGAGGCATAAGAAAATCCTATAGACCGTCTATAAAAGGCCTGGGATCCCACACTTTTTATGGAACTCACCTAATCCTTTTCTCATCTGCTTTCCGGAGTTCCTCATCTCGCTGTAGAACACTGATGATCAAATCCCTTTCCATCTCAGACAGGAAAGAGAGGTCTAATATCTCCGACATGATGTAGTCTACTTTTTCTTCCACTCTTTATGCAAATCAACCAAACAAGGAGGGCTATCAGAGTTACCTGAAATGAGAAAACAACTAATTTCACATAAATGATTTATTCCAGAACAGGTCCTCAGCTCTAGGAGCTTTTCAGTAGGCTACTTCTCCATTAAGCCAGGTTAAATAGACAAAGTGAAAGTATCTAACTTATTTACCATTCCTACTCTCACCTGAATCACACCCTGAAAATGAACAGGCTTTGATTTTTGAAGAAGTTATTCATTACTCTAGGAAATGGTTGGGTCTTTCAGCATAGCATCTGCAATTTCCAACACTAGCCCTGTCTCAGTCAGCTCATTTGAGATGGGATCTTACAGAAACAGCAGTGAGAAGAAAACAGAATAAGAACAAATACTAAAAGACAAGGAGAACAAAAGAAAGCATGGGAAAAAACCAAATAGGAAACAAAAGATGATAAAAAACAAGTTCAAACACATGAATGAATATTTAAAAACATATATAACCAAAACTTATCCTTTAAAATACAGAGATTAACAGATTGAATAAAGTCTAATTATGTGCCATTTATAATGGACACAGTTAAAACATAAATCAAGGAAAAGTAAAAGTAAAAAAGATGGAAAAAATAGACCAGGTAAATGCTAACCAAAAGAAAGTCGAAGTAGTGATATTAGTATCTAAATAAAAAACTTAAAGATAATGAAAGCATTCTGAAGGAGAGAAAATCTCTAGATAGAGATAATAAGCCTGTATGCACCAATAAGACATTTTTAAACATGTAAGAGAGGATTAAGTGCAACTAGAGAGAGAAATTGAAAAACTGATCATTGCAATGATAGATTAACATACATTTTAAAATTGTTCCAACTAATAATAGATTTTAAAATTAGTGAATATGTAAACAACTTGAACAACACAGTACATTTTATTTAATAAACATCCAATCTATACTCTAATTCATTTTTATACATACATACCCATGTTTTTAATAGCACAACTCATGATAGCTAAATCTTGGAAGCAGCCTATATGCTCATCAACAGATAAATAGATAAGGCAAACATAGTATTTATACACAATGGATTTTTTATTCAACTATAAAGAAAGATAAATTTGATTCATTTGTAGGAAAATGGACACAACTTGAGGCCCTAATGCTAAGTGAAATAAATCAGACAGAGAAGGTTAAATGATGTATGGTTTCTCTTGTATGAAGACACACAAAGCATAAATAATTTAAAGAGCAAAATTAAAGAAGATAGGAAATAGGGACAGACTTTGTGGAGATGGGAGGAGGATCTGGAGATGGGGGTTCAGAGGTCAGAGAAAGGGCAGAAAAAGGATCAAGATGTGATGTGTATATGTGCCAATCACCCATGATGACTGTATTTATTATAAATCACAAACTAATAAAAAGCAAAAATATACTCTATTTCTACAAATTAAGTAATAGTTAATGAATAGACAGTGAGATCAACATTAACAGAAATAGCTTTAAAAAATGGAAGGAAAGAGCTATCTCAAATTTCAAATCTGAAAGGCCAGTTTTAAAAATTAAAAAAAAAACAATGCAATAATGAAAATAGTGTTGTCAGACAAATTTGGTTTCAAATCCTAGCTCTAGTATTTATTATATATATGACCTTGGGCAAGAGCCTAGAATATTTAAAAAAAATATAGAGTTCCTTGTATGGTTAGTACTCCAGTTAAGAATCATTGTTGGTGAATGGTGCTGGAAAAACTGGCTTTCTATATGCCATAAACTAAAACTAGATCCATGTCTATCACCAGGCACTAAAATAAAGTCAAAATGGATCAAAGATCTGAATATTAAAACAGAGACACTAAACTTGCTAGAAGACAAAGTAGGTAAAAATCTTGATGACATAGGAGTAGGCAGAGAGTTCACAAACAAAAATCAAATTGCACTGGAAACACTTCCCAGAATCAACAACTGGGATCTCATCCTACTAAAAAGTTTTTGCATGTCAAAGGAAATCTCCAACAGAGTGAAAAGAAAACCCACGAACTGGGAAAATATCTTAGCCAATTGTCCACCAGACAAAGGACTTCTATCTAAAACATATAAAGAATTAAAAGAAGGTTCGGGAGTTTGGCTCACTGGCTTAAGCGTCTGCTTGGCAGGCATGAGGTTGTGAGTTTGAGCCCTAGTACCACAAAAAGGAAAAGAATTAAAAGAAATCAGGCCCCTCAAATTCAAGGACCCAATCCGAAAATGAGCATCTGAAATAAATACACACTTCTCAGAGAAAGAAATACAAATGGCAAATAAATCTATGAAAAAATGTTCAACATCAATGGTCATTCGGGAAATGCAAATTAAAACAACACTGAGATTCCATCTCACTCCAGAAATAATGGCCAAGATTAAAAAGTCAAACAACAACAAATGCTGGAGGGGCTGTGGAGAAAAAGGAACTCTTCTGCACTGTTGGTGGGAGTGTAGACTGGTGCAACCACTGTGGAAATCAGTGTGGAGATTCCTCAAGAAGCTAGGATTAGAGATCCCATTTGACCCAGCTATCCCACTTCTGGGCATTTTCCCGGAAGAATTTAAAACATCATACCACAGTGATATTTGTGCACCCATGTTTCTAGCAACCCAATTTGTAATAGCCAAATCTGGGAAACAACCCAAGTGCCCATCAATCAAGGAATGGATAAAAAAAGATGTGGTATTTTTATACAGTGGAGTACTACTCAGCTATTAAGAAAGATTGCATTGAGACTTTTGTAAGTAAATGGACATGATGAGACCATACTCATAAGTGAGATAAATCAAACCCACATGTGTAAATACCCTATTGTCTCCCTTGTGTAAGAAACTGAAAAAGTATATATGATCCAAAATCTACAATAAATACTGTGTAAGGGTAAAAAACTGCTCAAACAGCAAAAGTAATTGGGAAAGGGAAAAGGAGGAAAGAAGGAAGAGAAAAGGAAAAAGACCTTAATCTGTATATATGTATATGTGAGATAACTAAAATGACTATACCGCTGAATGTATTAGTTATTGAGAAAGATCGGTTAATACTCATACTATTAGATCAATTTTGCATGTCTATATCTGTTAATGTAAACAACCGTGTTGAAGGTAACGATACACAATATTGCAACCATTGTCAAGTTCCTATCATCTTGTTTTGTAAACCTATAATGTTACTGTTGTGGATTTGCTGTTGTCATTTGCTTGTCTCTTTTGCTTTTTTCTTTCTTATATATGTCTTTTTTTCTCTTAAATAAAAAAAAAGTATCATTGTTGGTGTTCCAAAATAGAAAAATGATGTAAATTAGAAATAACACTCCTGCATAGGGCAGCAAATACAACAGATTTTTCTGTTATATTTGTTGAGCATACTAGTATCTCTCCCTTTCCCAAAGATGCAGGCCGTGTATAAATGTGAAGATGGTGATACCTGTGCTTAAACTAGAAACTAACAGAAGCAACCACTTTGAAGGCAGGCCTTGTTTCTAGACCTCACACCCACAGAAGCTTAGAACAGTGCCTAACACACAATACAAGTTCAATAAATGTTCAGTGAAAATCTTAATTAGAAGTCTATTTGTATCTAAATGTTTAAACTTAAACCCACAAAAATTGAAAAAACATCATGCGGCTAAGAGAAATTTTGTTCTATTTTGCTGTCTTGTGGAAGTATGTATGTTGCAGTTAAAAGCTTGGACTGTGAAGCCAGTATGTCTGAATTTGAAACTTAACTTCCTTAATGTATTAGCTATGTGACCTTGGGCAAGTTATTAATCCTCTTAATGCCTCAATTCCCTCACTTCTAAGATGAAAATGACAGTACCTGACGTTTCAGGTTTGTTTTATAAATATTAAATGAGCTTTAAAATATATATAAAGTATTTAAAGTAATGCAAATTCAGAGAATGATGTTTGAGCATTAGCTATTTTTGTCTTATTCTCTTACTTCTTCACTTTTTACTATTTATTAGCACATATTTGCAGTAAATAATGATTACATTCCTTATGCGGAGTTGGTAGATGTACATAACACACCTCTATTGTTTTTTCATTCCCTTTCACTCCCCTCCCAGCCCTGCATCTCTTGGTCCTCTTTCCATTTGAAAAAGATCTAACTCTGTTTCCTATTATTTATCTTTTGTTTAGTTCTTTATTTATATTTTGGATTTCTCACATAAAGAAAACCATGTCATATTTAACCTTCTGCTTCTGATTTATTTTGCTTAACATTATGGTCTCAAGGTACATTCACTTTCCTACAAATGACCCAAATGTATCCTTCTTTATAACAGAGTAATAATCTATTGTGTGTAGATGCCACATTTTCTTTATCTATCCATCTGTTGATGGACATATAGGCTACTTCCAAAATGTAACTATTATGAACTATGTTGCTATAAACACAGTCATGCATGTATCATTGTAATATGATGTCTTTAACTTTTCCCAGAAGTTACCTAAAAAGGGGATAGCTAGGTCAAATGGAATTTCTAGTCTTAGTTTTCAGAGGACTCTCTGTACTATTCTCCATAGTGGTTTTACTAGTTTACATTTCCACCAACAATGTAGAAGAGTTTCTTTTTTCCTGCTGCCTCAGTAGCATTTGTTATTTGACTTCTTGATGATAGCCATTCTTTCTAGAGTAAGATGCAGTCTCAGTGTTGTTGTAATTTGCATTTCTCCAGTGGTCAGCAATGTTGAACTTTCTTTAGTTGTTGTTTATTTACTGGCCATTTGTACTTCTGAGAAGTGTCTATTCAATTCACTTGCTCATTTTTTGATTGGGTCTTTTATTTTGGGGGGCTCTAAACTCTTTTTAGTTCTTTGTATATTCTAGATGTTAGTCTCCTGAAGATCAGCTAGCCTTCCCCCCCCTCCTTTTATATACGCTGTATCTTCACTTTTCATCGTTTCCTTCACTGTGTGGAAGATTTTTAATTTGGTATGATCCCATTTGCTGATTCTTCGTACAATTTCTGGTCCCACTGAGACTCTGCTCAGAAAGTCCTTGCCTATGTCTTTAAGAGTTTTGGCTAAGATCAAGTATATTCAGAGTGTTTTAGGTTCTTGGTTCAGTTTGCGTAGTTCATATGTATCTAGGAATCTATACATTTCTTCTGAATTGTATCTATTTTTGAGGTGCAAGGCAAGCACTTTATCACTGAGCTACAGTCCCAGCTCTATTTTGCCAGTTTGCACATGTACCTTCATAATTTCAGACATAACTGGGTCTTAGAAAATGACATTTAATTTCTTTTAAAGAACACAGATGAATTGTGAGTTAAATTGTTTCTAGACATTATTTAAAGTTTCAGGCCCATTTTAAAGGAACTATAATGACAACCTTAGAGACGACAGAACAATTTCTAAAAATTGACCCAAGTTTAAGGGTTAAAAGCCTGAGCTGATATTGAATTATTACTCTAAAGTATAAGTAGTGATTATTTGATGGTTTTCCATATAAACTGTCAAGGACTATTAGTTATATCCTACCAAAGTGATATGATAAAAATATTTTGCTATTTTGGATAACAATTTGAGTAGTTTTACCTCATTGAACATGAAAAAGTGAACAGCAGTCTTTCAAAGAACGTTAGTTTAACGAAGAAGTGCTGAGTTGAACTGCTCTTATTAAATATATGATAGCATGTTTTACACAGAAAACTGATTAGTGATGTGAGATTTATACTAATATATATGCCAGAGTCTGGATATTTTCAAACATAGGTATTTAGGGCAGATTTTGCTGTGTCAAAGAAGAAATGTAGTGGTGTCTACAATTTTGAAAGATGAGAATTGAAATTGCACTACAAATTATATTTGTCTTGATAATTGAGGATTATGAAATGTCAGTGGACTGCTACTTCTGAACAAAATAAAGTAACAAAGGGTGATTTTCTATACAGGCCTTTTGACTTTTCTAAGTTATTCTTTTGAGAGAGTTTTCAGGCCATCGTACAGGAAGGAAGAACCCACACATACCCTGGTAAGCCCTAAGAGCAGGAGACAGAGCAGAGTCTGCATGAACCCAGGTGAATAGAGCTCATAAGATAGAGTATAGGACAGAACTACATAAAGAAAAGATCTTTGGAGACTTGTACAAGTTCTACTTCACGTATTCAACAAAACTCTGCTCAGTACATGATACATCTGTGAAGAAATTAATCTATGCGAGGAAAAGAACCACATGAAAGGAGTGAAAAACACAGTACCTGTCTCTCACATAGCAATGCCCATTCCTACCAGTCAGATCGGAAAAACTCATGATTTAACAGGGCACTTGCTAGAGTACTAAAGGTCTTACTTCAGTAGTGGGAAATAATTAGTCTTATGCTTTGCACTGCTCTGGTTCTGCCTACCAAATATAAACAAAAAATCCTGAAAGGATCAGTTTGTTTCCCAAGTAACTTAAGTACATCCCAGAATAGAACAGAGTTCAAGAATATTTATAGTACAATAAAAATATGCAACACCAAACAAGGTACAATGCACCATATAGGCACACAAAAATCAGGAAAATAAAATCTATAAAAAGGAGAAAAATCAATTTAGAATGTTCAATTGATATAAATATTGGAATAAAATCATTAATTATAATTATATCCCATATGTTTTGTGCTAATATCTGTTTCTTCTTTGTAAGAATTTTTTGTTGATGTACTATGAGTAAATACTTTGAAGATAACAATACACAGTATATTAACTATTGTTATTCTGTTATCTTGTTATGAAAGTTTATTTATAAAATAAAAAAGAAAAATAAATCAAGTTTAAACAGTTAAGTAGATATATAAAAGATAAAGATGTAAATACAAACTAAAGATTAGAAACTACAATGTCTGAAATCAAAAATAAACAGTATGGGATTAACAGACTAGACATACAAGTTAAAAAGATTAATGAACTTTAAGGTTGTGTAATAAAAAGTATCTAAAATGAAGCATAGAAAGAAAAGGGCAATTTTAAAAAGCGAACAGAGAAATAATGAGCTATGGGAAAACATCAAACTGCCTATTATACATGTAATTGGAATCATCAAAGAAAGCAGGGGCACTGGAAAAACATTTAAAGAAATAACAACCTCAACTGAATGAACACTATAAACTCATAGACCCAAGAAGCTCAGTGAATTTCAAGCACACACAAAAACAGAAAATATACCCGTATGTCATACCACAGTCAAATTGTTAAAAATCAGAAGTAAAGAGAAAAATCTTAAAAACAGCCAGAGTGAAGGGTAGGGAAACATTACATAGAGATGAACAAAGATAATTATGAAAGCGAATTTATCACTGGAAACAATTTAAGCTTGAAGATAGCATGTCATCTCTAAAATACTGAAGGGAAAAAAATCTCAATCTAAAATTCTATACCCAATGAAATATTCAAATGAGGTAGAATAAGGACTTTTCAGAGATATAAAAGTTGAAAGAATTAATCACAAGCAGATCTGTTCTATAAAAAAGCATTAAATGAAGTCCTTTAGGCAAAGGAAAATAATACCATGTAAAAATATGGGTCTACACAAGGAATGAAGAGTACATGCAATGATAACTGTCTGAATAAAAATATTTTTATTACTTAAATCTCTTTTTAAAATATAATTGATTTCTTAAAAGAAAACTAATAAAAGTATATCATGAGATTCAACACATATATAGAACAAAGCTGGAACTTACAAAACCTGATATTAATACTTGACATTAGCCTACAATATCAAACAAGTATGGTACAAGGAAGTTCAGCAAATTAGTGATCGTCTTTTCCACAAGTGGTACTTTAAAAATTTGGTAGATAAATGAAAGATTTATGATACAAAACTTAAAATATGATCTAAAACTTGATAAATTAGACTTCATCAAAATTAAAACCTTGGTTGTTTCTAGTTATAAGAAAATGAAAGCACAAATCATATTTTGGGAGAACATATTTTCAAATAAATTATGCATCCTGTATTGTCTTGCTGTCTTTGCAAACTCTGACTACAACAGGACCTCCTCATCCCAGATAAAGTGGGAAGATAGGATCTAGGGACAGACACAAAGCCTAATAAACAGCTACACCTAGAAGACAACTTGGAGGAACAGACATTTCCTAGGGAAGCCTCAATACCAGTGACGAAGCTACCTAACACAAGAAAAATACAAACATCAACACAGAAAATATATTAAAATTAGAGAATAGAAAATGACAAGATGCAGGATCAAAAGCAATCCCAGACTTCTAGCACCCACAGGACAAATCCAGAGAACAAAGAGATAGAGAAAAACCAGAAGACATCCACCTGAGTTTTCTAGAATGACAGCAGCAGAAGTATAAACATATATATAGCACTATAGAAGAAATCAGAACAGAACACATATAATTTCACAGGTGAAAAAAGACATGACAAACATAGTGAAGGACTTGCTCAGCAAATCTAGAGCAGACACATAAATTAAAAAAAAATAGAGGAGCATAGAGAAAGATAGAAGGCATGAATGCCCAACATAAGAAATAAATGGAATCCATGAAACAGATTCAAACAAATATCCAGGAAAGTAAAAATTCCATTGAAAGCTTGTAAAACTGAAAGAAAGAAAATGAAGATAGAATATCAGACCTTGAAGACAGGATCTCAGTAATCACAAAAAGAAAGATCTCATAAAAATAGCAAGGGATCATAGAAAAACAATCCAAAAACTGCAAGATAATGTAAAGAAGAACAACATAAGATGGATCAGAGTCAATAAAAAAAATCAGGAGTCAGCAAAAACAACATAAAAACTATTCACAGAAGTAATGGCAGAAAACTTCCCAAGCATGCAAAAAGACTTTGAGATACAGCTAACTGAGCCATACAGAACTCCAATTAGTCATGACCAAAATAAATCTACATCAAGACAGATAATAATCAAGATTCCAGAAATTTAGAACAATAACAGAATATTAAAAGCTGTTAGATAAAAGAAACAAATCACCTATAAAGGAAAACACATCAGAATCACAGCACTTTCCCACACAAACCCTTTAGTCAAGGAGAGTTTGGAATGAAGTATTTCAAGTCCTGAGAGAAAACAACTTTCAAACTTGATTGATGCATCCTGCAAAATTATATTTCAGAATTAATGTTATTTGATAATCTAAAGGTGAATGAGTTAATTTTAGAGCATAGAAAAATGAGACCAAATCCAGAATATATGGAGACTCTACAATATTTAAAGGAAAAACCCTCCCCACAGAAAAGAAAGTTTCCTTAGATGTATGAGTTTCAGAAATCCCCTCGTCTGGAGCTATCCACCTATGGTCAAAAGCACTATGCAGTAGATAACATCTTACTGGTAATATTTGAATAAGCATGCAACATCATTTACAGTTAATACAGTACTGTACTTACACTAGTATACTGTGTTGGCTAGTGTATCAACTATTCCTTTAAATTTTAGAGTGATCTCCTAGAAGATTATAAATATGCTTATGAAAAGACATATCTTAGCGATCTAGTCTAAGTTTCCCAGAGAAACTTAGAGTAGATTCAAATTTGAAAAGCTGTTAAGTCTGGCTTCTAAGAAGTTTAAATTTCTTTTTGGATATAAACCCCCCAATCCCCATTCTCCCAGGCCTCTTCTAACTTCTGGACTAAATAATGTAAGTTTTTCTGGACCCAAAGGTTTTTCTGTGAAATTTCCCTCTGCTGTTCTGGTAGTTCTCTCTGAATTTCTCTGTGGTTTTTATTTCTTTCCATGGCCTGGAGTTCTGTATTCTTCACTATTTAAAGAATGCTTGCTAGTTGGTAGGACCAACTATGTGCTAATCACTATGCTAGCTGGCTACAGAGAAAGAATAAATCATAGTCCATGCTCACAAAGAGCTCACAATCTAGTGAAGGTGATACTAAAAACAGATAATCACATAAGAAACATAGTAAGCAAAGAAATATATGAATGGAATATTAGCAGAATCTCAAGATGGGGCATCTAATGGAGCTTGGGGAAAAGAAACTAGAAAAAAGATATGCAGCAGTAATGAACTAATTGCAAACTACTGTGTAAAAATCAATGAGTCAAGAGAAAGAGAGCTTGCCAGGAAAGGAGTACAGCATTTATAAAACTATAGAGATACAGAGCAACACGGTATGAGCAAGCAGTACAATGAGACTGAGTGGTAAATTTTAAAGGGAGTATATGGAAGGGACAGATGAGGACCATATCACATGGGGCAAGGAGAGCTCCATATGCTATGCCCAAAAACATGGCTAAATAAGCTTTGACAATGGGAACTATTGAAGAGTCTTAGGTAAGGCAAGAATTTTTTTAGCTCACTCTAGCAGTTATGTAGGATTTGAAGATGACATGGTATAAATTCAGGGAGAACATCACAAAAACCAAGAAGAAAGAGCAGCAGTAGTAGGGAGACAAAGGGGAATATTGCAAACATAACACTGAGGTAATATCTGTAGGACCTGTGAATGTTCTACAACACAGAAACAGGAATAGTCTTTCTACTAGGACTTGGAATTCTTATGTGCTAGATTTCTAATTAAGAATAGTATAGCACTGAATAGTGTTTAAGAGCACTGGATTTGAGACTAAACTGTATGGGTTCAGATCCCAGCTTCACTAATTTTTAGCTGTATGAACTTTGGGCAAATTATTTAACTCTTTTGGGTGTCAGTTCCCACATGTATAAAAAATAGCAATAATAATAACTGCCTGAGGCTACGAGAATTCAAGTATTCATCATGAGTAAAAGATACAGCATAGTATCTGGCCTAGAGTAAGTACCCAATATTGATAGCTACTTAGTTTTAATCATTATTAACCATAGGTTTTGGAAAATACATGAGCACCTGGTTGTTTTGACAATTTTCTATGAAATTTGACAATTCTAATCAGCATTGTTGTCCAGATGGAAAGTCACTGTACCTCTCTGCATGGAGGTAGGCTAACAAGAATAAAAAACAAGCAAATGTTAGTAATTAGATATGATCAGTTTGAAAGATATTAATGTATATGCTGTTCCAGACAGAATTTACAGTGACTTACAAAGGTACATACAACATAACAAAATAGAATAAGTTTAAAATAGGCTCGAAAAGAAGAAAATCAAGATTGGTATAAAGTGAATGAATCAGAATCAAGGCTCCAAAGTGAAAAAGCAAATGAAGCCTCTCAGTGATCACCTGGGTCTAGACCTCCACTGACCCATGTGTAGTAGTGTTCACTAGAGGAACACATTATATATATATATATATATATATATTTATATGACAGAGACAGAGAGAGAAAAAAGAGATATTGATTTTCAAAGTAGGCTTACAATGACTGGCTGCAGAGTGAGGTGTGGACAAATGTAAAGGACTATCTGCATGCTGGAGATTCAAAGGATCCGTCAAAAGTCAAAGCCCTGAAGCTCAATGCAGAGGCCTGTGTCACTCTGTATCAGGAAGCCACAAAGTTTTCACTGTAAGGCTGAAGAGTCTGCATTAGAATCCTGGAAATGGACATCTAAAGGTACTAACGAAGACTGGATCACCTCTAAAGAAACAGAAACAAGACTTCCTTGTTTCTCTTTTTGTTTCATCCAGGCTATAAGCCTATTGGTTGGTGCCACCCCACCACGGTGGGTCTTCCCTCTTCATTAAGTCCATCATCCAGACACACACACAACGATACTAAACCAATTCAAGTTGACACCTCGGTTAATTATCACAGCACCTATGGAGTACGTTTATGTCTCACACACCCCATGGCTTGCCTTTCAAGCTTCTATTGTCAAGAGATTTGTGGTAGCACAGTTATATTTTAATACATTCATGATGGAGTCATAATTTGTATGTCTTACTGCTGGGTGTATCTGAACCATCAGGGGTACATGCCAGACTGTCTTATCAGGCAGCATAGCACAATGGGACAGGTATGCATGTACTACTGTAAATTTAAGCTGGCAGGAAAATGTTCATTTCCCCTACCAAAGAGAAATTTACAACTAGCTCTCAATTTTGCAAGATTTGGTTTATGTTTTGCACTAAGATTTTGGCTTCTAACAATCCTTTTCAAAACAAGTTTTGTAACAGTGGGATTTGTAGCTGGGTATGATGATGCAAACCTGAAATCTCAGTGTCCTGAGAGGCTAAGACAGAAGGATTGCAAATTAGAGCGAAGTCTGGACAATTTAGCAAATTAGTAAAAACCTGTCTCCTAATTAAAAAAAAAAACTTAAAAATGATTGGGAATGTAGTACAAAACACCTAGTAGGTTCAATTCCCAGTATTTCAAAAAGTGGGGTTTTCATGTACAGAAGCATTTTTCAATTCTAGCTCCTTTAAAATATGCACCAATGAAAATGATGATGATGATAACAATAACAATGATGATGATAATGGTGATGTAGTAGTCTGGACAATCACACTGTGATGCAGGTACTATATTATTATGTTCATTTTTATAACGGAGGGAAATGAGGCATGGATTGAGCAAATAACCTGCCCAAGGTTACACACCCTATAAGAGTAGTTTAAGCCAGGCGTGGTGGCACACGCCTTTAATCCCAGCACTCAGGAGGCTGAGGTAGGAGGAGCGCTGTGAGTTTGAGACCGACTTGGGCTACAACAAAAGCTCAAGGCCGACCTGAGCTACATAGTGCGACCCTGCCTCAAAAAACTAAGGCTGGGAGTTTGGCTCAGTGGCTTACACGCCTGTCTGGCAGGTGTGAGGCTTTGAGTTTGATCCCCAGTGCCACAAAAAAAAAAAGAGCAGTTTAGTTTTTGGACTCAGTCAGTCTGGCTCCAAAATTAAGATCTTAGCCACTGTGCACTATAGTGCAGTGTCTTCATAGTCTGGTATTATTGCTCTGGGTGATAAATTTCGAAAAAGAGACATTTTATGATTAAGAACTTGCAGTGGGTTTTTATTCAAGTTCTCAGTTACTATACTAGTAGAACAAGGTTTAAGAAGTTCTCAATCTGGCTTACTTTCTCAGACTGGTCACCTCTCAACTACACACTGGAAAGGACCCATTCTTCCCATCCAGGACATCTGTTCTAAAGGATGATAAAAGCATAATGGTGGGCAGGTAAAAAGTCACTAAAATACAATATCTTGTCATCTCTTAGAGCCATATGTGGAGAAATTTTCCTCCACATGGAATATGCATGTTTACTTTTCAATACAATCAAATATTGTACATAAGCAGTTTAAAAGAAATTTCCATTTCAAATAACATATACTTGTCTGAAGTAAGTCCTAAAAGGAAACTGAATAGCTTACTCTACACATTTCTCCTGCAGAGTGATTATTTTGGATATGTGTAAATGTTGTTTTATTCTCATAATTTTTCACTTTATTTTCCTACTCCTCAACAACTCCACCCATTTTAAACCTGCCAACTATCCTAGAAGGTAGATCTCCATACATGTAGTCCACAGAAGTATACAAACCATAAGAAATGAGACCATAAACCCAAACATCCCACCTGGCAACAGGGGAAATACACTGTAAGAAAAACCTCATGTAATTTTCTAGCTTTCAAAACCTACACTGGAAGGAAGGTTCCTCTCACATGAGCCAGGCAGACTTCATAAGAGCCCCTAGAACATCAGTAGCTAAAAAATGGTCAGTTCACCTTTTTCTCTGCTAAATTCCCTGTCCTTTGGAGCCCAAGAGTTTTTAAAGATCTAAAACTCTACAACTTAAAACACAGAAGTATAGTTTAGTGGTGGAGTCCTTGCCTATCATGCACAAGGCCCTGTGTTCAGTAACTAGCCCTGGGGGAAAAAAAAAAAGAACATTGTAAAACCAGGTCATTTATACACAAAAAGCATTTTTAAAAAGCCAATATATTGTTATTTTTCAATAAACTTCATCATCACATTAGCTTTTCATAGCCAACAAGCTCTGATAAATTAGTGTGTCTGCAGGGAAGATATTCTATTCCTGCAGGAGTTACAAATGGTAGGGATTTTTAAATTGAACTCTAGCTAGTGTCTGGTTGTCTCTTGCAGGTCATGTCAACTAAAAATCACCCACGCACCCTTAAATAAGAAATCATGATGGTTCATAATTAATCCAGTCCATGGTCACACATAACTGTGATTTCATGCATTTGGTTTCTTTTTAATTTTAGGGATGCTGTGATTTAGCTGGCCACAGAAACCCTAAACACAATAAAAAGAAAACCTGCAGTTGAACATAAATAGAGCAGATATACATAGCAGATAATGTTTTGAAATTTTTATTAGCACGTGTGTAGTACACAACGTGCAAAGTGTTAAGGCTTATAACCATTAAATAAATACTAATTTCTTACAAGTAAAATATAAATAAATGTATTTGTCAGAATATGTACACAAAGGTAAGTATAAATTAGAGAATAACATAAAATAGTGTAAACTATTGACTTGCTGCAAGCCCTCTTCCCCTCCTGAACTGGTTAACAATAATTACATTACAAATTGAATCAAATTTGTAGTGCAGGATCAGTACGTGCATTATCAGCATCTGGTCTACAGCTAGAAGCAATGTTCTAATATTTTTTAAAAATAAAGTATAAAAATTAGAACTACTAAAATGCTCAGGTTAGGTTTGTACATATTTATCTTCAGTAATGACATAGTACATAAAAGTACCTCAAAAAATGCTAAGGAGAAAGACTTGAATTTACATAATTCAATAAAACTTAAGTAAAGCTCTCAAAATGTCTAGACATACTTTCCTAGTCCTATTCACATAAATATTTGATCTTGGTATTATTATTGTTAGTTCTAAATAGATGAGTACCCACAGGAATTGGCACATTGATGAGGATTCCCTTTATTTTATAAAAAGGAATGAATGTGTCAAAATTTTTAAAAATCTTCCCCACTAGATTGTAAGTAGTATAACAGAAGGGAATTTGGGGTTTTCTTTTTGAAGGGGACTGTCTTTATTTCTATACCGTAAGTTCCTAGAGTATTGCCTGGCCCATAATGTGCACAACAAGTATCTGTTGAGCAAATGAGCTAGCATCAAGAATACTATGCATCATTCAGCCACATCCAACATTTTATCATCCAGGATTTTTCCACCTTTAAACCCACTAATTCAATACTTCTCCATGACTATAATCCCCTATCCTTCTAGTCTGTTTGCTTAATGACCTCCTCTAGCTCTATACCTATCTCAGACCTCGGGGTGGAACAGTCGTCCATAGACTTATACTTTTACTCTGCTATTTCTCAAGTATACAGAGGGATAAATGGATGAATGGATGGATGGATGGATGGAACCACAGTAGGAACCTGGCATTCTGTAGGCCTTCAGTAAATCAATACATGCTTTCTGATAAGTTGCTAACAGTGGTTTAAAGACAATGACACCATAGCTAATTTTGATAATTTTGATGCCTGAATTGATGGAGCTACAAAAAAAGAAACAATGGAGATGCCATGGGTATTTACCGTCTCTTAAAAACTACTCAAGATCAAGGTAAGTTTAAATAGTTATAGGTAAGAAAGTCACAGTGGGCTATAATTTCAACTACTGTTTTTCCAGCACCACCCAGTTTCCTGCCTTCTCATATTTCTGTCACAGCCACTCAGACAAATTTCTTAAACTAAATTGTCCACACTCTGTTCCTAAGCCTGGGCTAATTGAGAGGTGCCAAAGATAATGCATACAGGGTTCTGCAATTTGAGATGAAGACAAAATAAAGTTATCCAAGCCTCATTTTATTTTTCCAACCTTATGGTGGTATAATTGTCAAAAAGTTATATAGATTTATAGTGACCATGTTTTGGTACACATATTCATGACACCAGTGATGTTACTATTCCTCTCAAATGCCATTCTAGCCATTTACCTCTCTCAAAATCTTGCCTCTCCACTATTCCTTCCTTCACAACTTCACCAGTCCCACTCTAGTTTTCTTGTCTTAATGGAAGAACTACTTCCCTTTTCTGTAAGGTCAGTCTTTTCTCCTTTCATGCTTCCCCTCCAGGTTTGCTGTGGACCTTACATCATCAATTTCCATGCCACCTATACATAAATAAGTTCATTGCTCATCTCAATTTAAAACAAAATAAAATTAATAGTATTTTCTTGTCCCCTGTATCTTACTGTCTTTCCTATCATACCCAAGTTTCTTCAATTTGTGTACCATATTCCCAATCAGTCCCCCACAACACACTATGATCTGCCTTCTTATCTGCTGAACTGACTCATCATTGACCTTCTAATTGCCAAATTCAATGAACATGTTTTCTAAGCATCTTATAGTGTATTTTATCTGATTATGAGAAGGTTACACAACATGAACAGTTATAACATGACTCATTATAGACAAAAAACAACTTGCACTATATAACAGGCAGTAGTAAACAGCTCCAAAAAATACAATCTTCTTACAAATAAACTAAATATGCAACCCTAAATAAAAATGTGCAAAGGATATGATGGGATAAGTCTCAGGAAAAGACGCTCATCCTCACTACTAGTGATCAGAAAAATGCCAAGTTCCTCCTTAACCAGTTAGACACTAGTTTTTACCTATTGATTGCAAAAATTATGACTGTCCTAGGCTAGGGAAGTAGCTCAGTGGTACAGTGCTTGCACAGCATGCTTGAAGATGTGTCAATTTGGCCTTGTCTGCCCAAATTTTTAAAGTATTTTTATACATCTTATATTTAGTTTTAATTGACAAATGATAGCTATGTATGTATATGGAGTAAAATGTGAAGTTTTCATCTATGTATACACTGTGGAAATATTCAGTCTACTTAATTAACATATCCTTCACCTCACCAAATTATATTTTTGTGATGAATAAGTTAAAAATCTATTTTCCCAGCAATTTTATTTATTCATTGTCTTTTTTTTTTTTTTTTGTCTTTTTGAGACAGGGTCTCACTATGCAGTTCAGGCTGGCCTTCAGCTCACTTTGTAGCCCATCCTGGTCTCAAACTCGCAACAGTCCTCCTCCCTCAGCCTCCTGAGTGCTGGGATTACAGGCCTGAACCACCACACCTGGCTTCCTAGCAATTTTAAAATATATATTATTAACTATAGTCAACATTCAGTACAACAGATCTCTAAAACTTATTTCTGCAGTCTATCTGAAACTCTGTACCATTTGATTGACATCTCTTTGACCCATAAATTCTAATAGAAAGTTGACCCACCAATTAGATATAAACATATTGATATAGATATAGAGGATGGTTACTGCAATTTTGTGGTAGCTTACACTAGGGTAGAAGAGATAAAGGCATGTGGAAGAATAAATGATATAGTTTGAAGATCAGGTTGGCAGGACTTTCTCATGAATTGAATGTGGTGGGGGAGGTAAGAAAACAATCAAGCTCTTCATTTGAGCAATTAAATGAATAATGATGTCATTTTTCTGAGATAGGACGCTAAAGATATGAGGCAATCAAGAGTCCTATTTAAGCATGTTATGTTCAGGTATCCACTTGGTAGACAAATAGAGATGTTAAATAGGTCACTGCACATACAAAGCTACAGTCCAGAAAAAAGACCTAGGTCAGGGACATAAATCTGGAACTGACAAGTATCCAGACACATGTTACTTTAAGCTGTGGGACTGGTTGAGAGCCTTTCCAAGATTTCGGATGAAGAAAAGTCCACAGACTGAGCTCTGGGTCACTTCAATGTTCAAATTTTGGGAAGATAAATTTAGAAGACATTGAACAGTATTTTTTGCAAACTTGAGTTTCAAAGAAGCACATGTTAAATCACAGGATCACATATTTACCACCTTTTCTAGGATTCAATGCCTTCCAACTCTGTCTTTAAAGGGATTCTGGCCTTTTTTTTCCGAGCATTTCAAAACATATTTTAAACAAAATAGTACTTTTTGTTTTATGTGACATAGCGGTTTGTTCATGCTGCATAGCAATCCTATTATAAAACTAATCAAGCACTTGAGATTCCATCTCACCCCAGAAAAATTGGCTACCATAAAGAAATCAACCAATAACAAATGGTGGCAAGGCTATGGGGAAAAGGGAACACTTCTCCATTGTTGGTGGGACTGTAAACTGATACAACCACTATGGAAATCAGCATGGAGATTCCTCAAAAAACTAAAAATAGAAATTCCATTTGACCCAGCTATTCCCCTTCTAGGCATCTTCCAAAAACAGTTAAAGACAGCATACCATAGTGATGTATGTATGCCCATGTTTACAGCAGCACAATTCATAACAGCTAAATCATGGAAACAGCCTGTATGTCCACCAACAGATGAATGCATAAAGAAAATGTGGTATTTATACACAATGGACAGTAATACTCTGCCATAAAGATGGACAAACTTGAGCCATTTGTAGGAAAATGGATGTACGTTGAGACCGTAATATTAAGTGAAGTAGCTCATACACACAAGCTTAAATGTTGCATGATACACACACACACACACACACACACACACACACACACACATCTCATGAAATAAAAGATAACAGGAAAAAAGAGAAGAAAAAAAGTACTGCAATCTAGCATGGACATCGTATCTAAAAGTGTACCTTAGTACAATTGTCTTACATGCTTTATATGTTCTTTAGCGTACTAGTCTGATTTTCAATCTGTATATATGGTAATTAACTTTATAAGGTCTTATAAGTAACTTGATGCTGCAAAAATAAAGGGTGGGTTAAGGGGAGGAGAAAAAAAAGAATTGAAATGTGTTATGTACATGTACCAATTTCCTACAATGAATGTAATCATTATGTACTGCAAACATGTACTAATGAAACTCAAAAAAATTTTAATTAACAAAATTTAAAAATAAATCTAACCAAAGATTACATAAGTAGTACTCAACTATGGCTCTTCCATAAAGTTCATAATCCAGTAACTACATCACTCAAAAAAGCAACAGGTGACTTCATATCAAAAGCCTAATTTGTAGCATCTTGTATTGAGTTGCTCACTTCCCTGTTGCATGACAACTTTCTCCAACCTCTTGCTCACCTTCACAAATGCCTAAAATGCTTCTGGACATCACCACGAAGCATAGCATTTTAACATTTTCACTTTTAAACTTTAGAAATTTCTACCCAAGACCTGTATATTAAAAAGAGGAAAGAGGAAGCACTTCCAACTAGATCAAAGCTATCATCAGGAATGCAACCTCAAAGCAAAACTCAGCAAAAGAAAAGCTGTGAGAGAACTGGGCCTCAGGTAACTTTGCACCTGTAGGGTGACAAACTGCATACTTAGTTGAGGCCCAGGATAGTCGAAAGAGTGCCAGTTCCTCAAATGTTATTGTCATTCATTAGTTAGGTTAGCAAATACCAGCATATGTCTGCAATGTTCCTGTTACTCTTCTGGGTCCTGAGGTGTACCAGAAAATACCACAGACAGCAATTCATGTTCACATGAACTTTATGATATGGGAGGAGGAGAAACAAACAATAATCAAGAAAAATGAAACAAGGTAGGGAAGGAATATAAAAAATGTTGAGGGAAGGTGTTGCAAATTTAAGAAGGGTAGACACAGAGTGCCTCGTTACAAAGGTAACAGTTAAGCACAAACTCCTGACAGTGAGTTTTCGAGTGTCTCAGGATGGTAACTTCTGTACTTTAATTCCAACATCACTATACCCCAATCCCTTGAAAGCATAGTATTCCCAGTTCCTAGAACAAATATTTGTTAGTCTCTTATATTTAAGACAAAGGGAGCTACAAGGCCCAGACCTGGCCCTTGTAGAGGTGACAACCTAGGTAGAAAAACAACTGAGAGTTGTTTTAAGTGCTTTATTGAGTTGTAAAAAAAAATGCTTTACAACAGTATATCCAATTTTTTCCTTCTATTCTCTTAAGAGGGATTAAAGTGAGGGGTGGGGGTTGGGGAAAAAAAGAATCAGGATATATTATGTACAGGTATAAATTCCCTATGATGAATGTGACCATTATACATGTCTAAAATGCACCAATAAAATTAACAAAAATAAATTTAAAAACTACACAGTGTAACTAGTGGTTCTGCTTGGAAACGGAAGTGTGTGTTCAGTAAGTTTTTCCCAAAGGAAGTGACTTTAGAGCCAAATCTTGAGTGATAGATAGGAATTAATGGTGGGATAGGGAGTACTTGATGGCAATTTAGCTTTTCAGGAAGAAAAGAGAGAACTGTGAGCAAAGTCCCAACGTCAGGGATTCATTATGAGCAGTGGGGGAGGGGAGCTGAAAGAGTAAAGAAGAAGCCAGTTAAAAATAGAAGGCCCAGGATGTACTGAAGACTAATTTCTGCCGCCACAAATGTACAGGGTCTAGGGTCAACCCTGCCAAAAGTGCTATTCGGGAATATTAGGTCCATTGATTCTAAAGAAACAGAATATGGAGGAGGAGGGGGACCCCGATTGCTTAATTAGAAAGAGATTATTCTTTCGAGTCACCAGAATTCTAACCAAATTATTTCATCACGAGAAACCCCATCTCATCCAACGTTATAGACTAGAGGAATACATTTCTATGCCTTTACAAATAATCGCAGGAGAGAGAAGCATTCTGTGCCACTTCTGAGGACCCTCCTCCGGAAGCAAATTCCCACAGCCCACTTGAATAGAGGCAAGAAGTTTAGAACCGGAGCACACAGCTAGGTTTCCAGCCCTAAGCGTGAAGACGAGCCCAAGACGCTGAACGCAGGGCCAACTAGCCTCCAACTTTGTGGCATATGGCCAGAAAAACGACAGCTTGATAGCTGGGCACTGAGAGAAAAATCCACAGAAAGGTGACTGGACGTCTTGGAGGGTGTAGTTCCCGCTAGGTGTTCGGCCCCACCCCTGACCCCAGCACCAGCTCTCTTAAGGGTCCCTAGTTTGCGGGGAAACCCGGGGCACTTGGCGACAGGGATGACAGGCAGGAGGCAGCCCACAAAGGGATATGGTCCACGTTGGCTATGTATGGGCGAGGGAACCGACCAGAAGAAGTCCAAAAGTGGCTGAGAAGAGCTGCCCCGAACAGACTGCAGTCAAAGCACTGGGGGTGCGGTCCAGAGAAGCAGACAGGGCAGAAAGGACAGGTGGTCAGCGAGGGAGAAGGCAAAACAGAAAGAGCGAAGAGCGGGTAGAGAAGGACTCGGGTCCAGTTCTAGTGGTAGGGGCGTTTCTGCAGCAAAAAGGGACTGGGAGCTCAGAAAGAGTCGCGAGCCGAGAGCCAGGGGACGGCTACTGGCTACAGACCTACCTGTCACCTGCAACAAGTGCCTTAAGAAGACTAGACGTCCTAGGGCCAGATTCAAGAGAGGGTCTCCAACTCTGGGAAGACAGCAACCCCGCTCCAACGCCGGCCCTTCTCACTCTCTGGGGAGGCGGAAAAGCCACAACTTTCCCTGGAACTGGGAGGAGCTTGGCTCTTAAAGAGACCGCACAGCCCTAAGGAGAGCTCTGGGAGCCAAAGTCTTAAGGCATTGGAGGAATGTCTTCTGAATTAGGAAAGGAGCTTGGAAACTGAGGATAGGGAATACAAAACTAGATTTACCTCCACCCCGCTTTACTTGCATCTGTGGTCACTGCGAAAATCACCTACCTGTGCAGATGAGCCTAGAGCTGCCAATAAGAAAAGAGCGTTTGAACTATATAATTTGGGAAGATAAAACCATTCTGGTTCTTTTACTTTCGGCTTTTTATGGCAAAGGGTGTCTACAACACAAACATTTTGAGCAAAGGACATAGATTAAATTTATACATTCACGCTAAAGGACACAACTGGTTAAAATATTCAACTCGTTACTAATCCAAGAGTAAATTAAAACAATAATGAGATTCTTTGGCAAACAGTTTTGTGAGTTTTTCCTAATGACATGGAATAATGACAAAGTAACCACTAAACAAGCTCTGTCATAATTGCCGATAAGAGTGTATGTTGGCTAAAAGCACTTTTAGGAAGCATGTGAGCAATATATATCAACAGGCTTTAAAGATTTATATTTATTCAATAATTACAGATTTCCCTGTTGCTCTTTCTCCCTTCTGCTTTGCATCAACTATTAAATACGCTCAAATCAAATTTCTGTCGTCTGGTATCAGCAATTGGACATACTCATCTCTACAATCTTAAATATATCCTGCCTACACAGGAGTTGCCTCTCCAGCTCCTCTTTACGAGCAAATTTGTTGATAATGTACTTTTGGGATGTGTTTACAACTTTCATTCCCTTCTCATTCATTTCTCAGCTCTCGGAAATTTGACTTTCTTCCTCACTAAAATTGCTTAAGAAGAGACAAAACCAATGAACTTCATGGCAATAAGTGCCTAGACAAATAAATAGAGCATTGACATTGTTGCTCAATCTTTCCTACATTTAATATTGTCAACCATTTCCCCCTTGAAACTCCTCCTATGGCATCTATGACATCAAAATAGTTTTTCTTCTTTACTTACTATTTTAATTAGTGCAAGTTTTCAGTTCACAATGATTGCACGCATTGTGAGGACTTGGTAGGTATACATAAAACAAAGTAATTCTTTTTGCATCCCCTTGCCCTATCTTCCCTCCCACCTACCTCCTCCTCCTGGTCATCTACACATTTGACAAAGATCTATCCCCTGTTATCTGTCTTTTCTTTTGCTCTTTAAATTATTTATTTTTTTAGTTTCTCAATTAAGAGAAATCATGTGATATTTTACATTGTGTGTCTAATTTATTTCACTTAAAATAGTGTTTTCAAAGTGAATCTATTTTTCTACAAATAACTCAAATTAATCTTTTATAGGAAGTAGTATAACATGCACATAAAAACTGCATTTTCTGTATCTATTCATTTGTCGATAAATGTATAGGCTGCTTCTGAAATTTAACTATTATGAATTCTGCTGCTATAAATATGGTTATGCATGTATCATTGTAACATGATGATATTAACTATTTTGAGAAGATACCTAGAAGGGCATAGCTGTGGACCAATGGAATTTTAGTTTTAATTTTTTGAGGAATCCCCACTCTGATTTTCATAGTGATTATACTAGTTTACATTCCCACCATCAGCCTCACCAACATTTCTTATCATGTGATTTCTTGATGACAGCAATTCTTTCTGGAGTAAGATGGAATCTCAGTGTTGCTCAAATTCACGTTTCTCTAATGGCTAGAGATGTTGAACATTTTTTCATGTCTCTATTGGCCATTTGTGTTCTTTTCCTGAGAGGTATCTATTCACTTCAGTTACCCAATTTTTTGATGGAGTCTTTCATTTTGAGGGGTCTAATTTTCTTGAGTTCTTAATACATTCTAGATATTTTCCTTCTGTCCAAGGAATAGCTGCCAATTTTTTTTCACTCTGTAGGATGTATCTTCACTTTGTTGGTTATTTCCTTTGCTATGCAGAAGCTTTTTAATTTGTTAAAATTTGGCCCCATTTGTTAATTTTGGTATCATTTCTTCTGCAGTTGGAATTCTGTTCAGAAAATCCCTATTTATGTTTATGTATCCAAGAGTTTAACTTATTCTATCTTCCAGCAGATTAAATATTTCTGTTTTAACATTCAGACCTTTGATCATTTTTTATTTTATTTTACTACATGGTGAGAGATGTGGGTCTAGATCCAATCTTCTGCATATGTGTAGCCAGTTTTTGCAGCACTATTTGTTAAAGAGGCCATCTTTCCTCCAGCATATATTTTGGACCTCTTTGTCAAAGATCAGATCCCTGAATGTGTCTGGGGTTGTTTCTGCATTCTCTATTCTATTGTATTCTATTCTATTGACCCATGTGGCTGTTTTGTGCGGTATTATGCTGTTTTTATCACTACAGTTTTGTAATATCACTTGAAATCCAGGATTATGATGCCTCCTGCTTTGTTCTTGTTGCCCATATTTCTTTTCCTATCCTGGGTATCTTCTGCTTCCATATGAATTTTAGGATTGTTTTCTCCAGTTCTGTGAGGAATGCTGGTGGTATTTTGATTGAGTTATTATTGAAAGGTGTTGATTTATTCCTCTCATCACATTATTTTCCTGTTGCTGATTTTTCGCTCCCACTTAAATTCTCACTACCTGATGTATTTATTCCACTATTCTTTTTAGCATTGCTTGCTTTATTATCTCTTTCTAAAATACACAAGAATTTTTTGGAGTACTGGTTTGGTGGTCATGAATTTCTTAAGGTCTTCTTTGTCATGGAAAAATTTTATTTCTTCATCAATTTTGAAATATAGTTTTGCTGGATATACTAGTCTGGGTTAGAAGCTGTTTTTCTTTTAGGGCTTGAAATGCTTCACTCCAAGCTCTCCTGATCTTTAAGGTTTGTATAGAGAAGTCTGCTTTACACTAAGTCCCTGACTTATGAATGAGTTCCATTCTGGGACAATATTTGCAAATCAGATTCACTCATAAGTCTGATAAAGTGAGTCTTACACACCTTTGACACAAATAAACAGTGTAAAGCATAAAAAAGTGAGATCCATTCTTATCTGTGAAAGTTCACAACTTGAATGTTTGTAAGTCAGGGACTCACTATAATTCTAATGGGCTTACCTATATAAGTGCTTTGTTGCTTTTCTCTTAACAGCTTTTAAGATTCTGTCATTGTGTTGGACTTTGGGAATTTTAACTATGATGTGTCATGGAAAAATTCTTTTCTGATCATGCATATTTGGGGATCTCATGAGCCTTGATTATCTATATGTTAAATTCTTTTTTCAATACTTGGAAAAGTTTTCTGTTATTTTTAAATGCTTTCATACTGTCTTCTGATTTTTAACTAATTCCAGATAATCCGAGATTAATTTTCTTTTATCATCTAACAACTGTTGGACCCATTTTCCATGTTCTTTTATGCTCCTTAAGGTATCTCTGAGAATATGGTCACTTGCATCAGCTGTGTCTTCTGGTTCTGAAACTCTGTCCTCATATTGGTCATTTCTTTTACCCATACTTTCAATAGAATTTTTGTCTCCTGGGTGTCTGTTTGATACCTTTGCATGGACTGTAGTTTTTTGCTACACTGGAGACTTGGGGCTTGTATCATTTTGTTCAACTCAGCCAACTTTTCATTAGGGTCTACAGTAAGCTCACTGATCATTTTGTTTATTGTGTCCATTATCTGTTAGAGGCATTTTGCTGACTTACATTCTCATGTTTCTATTGCAATATGTGAGTGTGTGTGTGTGTGTGTGTGTGTGTGTGTGTGTGTGTGTGCTGAGGGTTTCAGATCAATTATAGAGGGAAAACTTTATTGCTGGTATGGAGATCTCCATTGTAAGCATACCTTATAAATCCTTATGCATTGATGTATCTTAATATTTAATCTGTTTCTCTAACGAGCACTTCTTTAGTTAGTGTCTGCTGCTTTCTAGTCATGTACTCTGGCATTGGCTAACTATAGGCCTTTTTCTCTGTTCCAAGACCTGAGCACCTGTGTTAATTTTAGGAAGAGAGGATGCAGTATAATTGGCCCAGCATCCAGTTCTGTGTAAGTGAACTATGGCATTGTTGACGACACAAAGGCAACCAGATACTGGCATAGAGTAAGAACCAATTAATACTAACAACTATGCCATCCTGGCAATGGTAACAATATCAGCAATAAAAATAGGTAAAAGACAAACTGGATATTGACTTTCCATAAGAAGCAATAAAAGTTATCGCTGAACCACCCTTAACAATAGGAAAGAGATCTGTGTAAAACTACAGACACAAAGACAACCCAAAAATTGACATACAGTAAATATCTACTAAATTCAATAACTATATCACCATTAGCAATAGAAAAAATTTAACAATAATACGATAGAGTCAACTAAATAGCTAAAGATTAATAAAGCTTAATTGTTATACTGGTACAGATGGAGGGAATGGGGAAGTGGAAAACAAAAGAAATAAAATTTGAAAAATAAGGAAAAGGAAGATTGGAATAAGGAGAGAAAACTGAGATAAATTAGCCTATTAAGGAGTAATAAAAACTAGTGTATGTAGATAAAAGTAACAGAAAAGAACAAAGAAGAAGAAAAAAACAGAGAACGAAACAAAGAAAAAAAGTAAAACCCAAAACCCCTAATTAAAAACAAAAATGAATATGAATCCAAAAAAGTTTCTCTGTGTTTTTGTGTGAGTGGTTCCTTTCCACAGTTTGCAGTATTTAAATCCACCAAATGTTGGGATGGGATACTGAGTCACTACTAAGATCTACTAAGATCTATGTTTCCACATTCATATTTTTGTGTGTGAATGCTGAATTCTGCCCTGCCTTCTTGCTGGGCATAGTCAGTCAATGGTCTGCCCTAGGGCTATATTCACTTTTGTTTGCATGTTGCTCTGTGCATCAAGAGTCACAGCTTTTTCCACCTAGCTATATGGCCTCTGGGTCTGTAAGGTGTCTCCCTACCTCAGAGGACCCTGTATCTGTATCCCCTAGACTGTGGAAACCTTCCATGCTAAGGTGTAACCCTGATTTCATTGGCAGATGGGGAAAGCAGACCATTGAGCTCTGTGTTGGACATAGGGAGTGGGGTAAGGAGGCAAGTAGTTTCCTGGACTTAACGCCAGGACTTTTTTTTTTTTTTTTTTTTTTTGCGGCACCAGGGATTGAACTCACAACCTTGCACCTGCCAGGGCAGGCACTTAAGGCACTGAGCCAAACTCCCGGCCCTGGTTTTTTGAGGCAGGGTCGCACTATGTAGCTCAGGCCAGCCTTGCGCTCGCGTTGTAGCCCAAGCGGCCTCGAACTCACAATGCTCCGCCTACCTCAGCCTCCCGAGTGCTGGGATTAAAGGCGTGCGCCACCACGCCCGGCTCAACGCCAGGACTTTTAGACTAGCCTTCCCCACAAGCCACACACAATCAGCCTGACTTCCCAATTCAGGGGATGTGACACTCCTGTGTGCTTCCTGGCCTGAGCTTCTATGTCTAGCTTTTGCCCTCTTTCTGACTGTCTCTTTTGGCTGTCTCTTGCCCAGTCACTGTGGTAGGATGACCCTAGGAAACCTGAAGTACAGTTGTTCTGTGGTTTTTTTGTGGTTCATTTTAAAACAAACAGACCCTTCCCAAGATGCATGAATATTTTATAATAATATTTTTCCTCACCTTTTGATTACAGAATAGCTTGATAGATATTGGTCAACCCTGTCAATACCACCCATAGAATTACTGTAATTGTTGACCAAAAATTCCCAAATTGTTGGAATTTTTTGTTCCATTTCTTCTTTCAAATTCTATCATTTCTGCATTATGAATAATTGACAATAAGAAGACATCTTTTTTGTCTTTCCATTTCTAACACAGACTTTTCCTCTCTGATATGCTAATGTTTCTCCCTTTTTCAGTTTTTTCTCTTGTAGATCTTTTGGCACTTCCTTCCTATTCACTATCAACATCACAAATGTGTCTGTTTTGTATTGTAAAAGAATATCACTGAGTTCTGGAGAAGTATAAAAATTATATCTAAAGTAGTTATGGTAAGAGTTTTTATAGATTGTAGCACAAAACTATAGGCTATTTTTCACAAATAAAATAGACACAAATTGGTAAAAGAAAATAACCAGAACTTATTAGATTTCACCAGAAACAAGCATCAAAGGCAAATACAATATTCTAAATTAAAAAAGCAAAAAATAACCAATATAAAATAAATAGACATATGTGTGTATCTCCTGCAAACAAGAATCAACTGGTTGAAATGACACCTCCCCAAGTAATGCTCAATACATAAGCAAATGCACTGCGCTAGTAAACTGTTAAGTGGTTAACTCAGAACATATTCACTTCTCACCTAGACTACAATAGTCTCCTAACTAATCACCCTACTTCTGACCTATTTTCCACACTGCTACCAAAGTAATATTCCTTAAATCCAAATAGGATCATGGAGAAACTCAATGGTTCTCAGTGGCTCTCAGAATTTAATATTTTCCAAGGCTTAGAAGGGCATTTTGTGAAATGTTTCCTATCTGTCTTCTCTGCTGATGCTCTTTATTCTTACCAATTCTGCTCCCAACCAAACTAAATGATTTTCATTTTCATCCAAACACCTAATTCTCTCATGTATGTTCCATTCTTCCTTTATCTTTTCTAGGCTAATCCTTATCCTTCAGTTTAGATGTGACCACCTGTGTAAAGCCTTTCCTGTGTACTTCCAGAGTGGGTGCCTTTTCTCTTCGTTTCTCTTAGTCCAATAGCACCCATTTCTGGTGTGGCACTCACTATGTGGTATTCTCGTTATCTTTTCAAATGGTTGCCTCTAACACTGAAGTGTGAGTTACTTGAGGACCTGTAGCCAATTAAGCTCTATTTCCATAGGACTTGGCATATGAAATAGGTTCAGCTTCAAATTCCAAAATATTCCTATGCCTATACCCTTTTATTTCCATATCACTCACCATACCCTTTGAATTTCCAATTGCTCTCACAAAGATTTGATTTAGTTTAACCCTACAAGGTATATGTGTGCCCAAACAGTTGCTTGCTTTGTTTCTCTGAGGTCTGGTTCTCAACCAAGCACATGGGGTGATTTCTGCAATCATTTTTAGATGTCGCCCTCAAAAAAGAGATGTTACTGGTATCTAGTGGGTAGAGATCACGTATGTTTCTATAATACACAGAACATCTCCTGACAAAAAAAGAAGTATCCAGCCCAAAATATCAATAGTACTGAGGAAAAAAACAATATACAAACCTACCTTAGGACAGGGAAAGCCCTGTAGCCTCTGTGTACTTGTGGGCCTTGTTTTTGGGGGTTTTTTGCTGAATTACAAAGCTGCCTGTGAAATTCAGTCTTGTCTTCTGGAGACTAAGATAATGAGGAGGAGGAAAAATGAGTCATAAAGATAAAGTTCTTGTGGGCTAGTGTTTTGCTTAGGCTTGCTGGATGAGCAAAACCCATTTGGATGTATACTTAAAAACCTTATTTGGAAATACATTCACAGAGAGATGAACCATTTTATGGCCCAATGGCTTTAACTAGACTCAGAGAACTCTACAGAGCCACTGTTTTTGACTCAAGCTAGGTACACTAAACAAACTTTTATATAAGTGAAAAAGGAATGGTAAATGATCATTTGTTGAAATATTTGTTATCTAAACACTGTATAAAGTGTTCTGTGTGTGTTATCTGTTTGAATCCCATAACAATACTATAAATTAGGCTCTATTATTATCTCCATTTTACAGATGAGGAAACTGTGACTCAGAGAAGTTCAAAACACATTAGTGCTAAGTGAAAATGTTAGGGCTTAAACGCAGTGTCTATTGTACATGCTAGGATGATTCAGTGCTCAAGATGTATCAAAATTATTTTCCCAAAACAAAAGACATTTCACAGTTTCAACATTTTTTTTATTTGTGTCAAACTTAAAAATAGAAAGCAGGGCCTACTGGTGTAGATCAGCATCTATTTAGCATGCTTGAGGCCCTAGGAGAGGAGTAACTTCAATGCCCAAATCAGTTAACCTTTTGATTCTTGATGATTGAATAGGACCCATTTTTCTTCTGTATATTTCTATTTGAGGGCACTCTAGTCCAATAGTATCTTACCTGGTCTTGGAATCAAAAGATATGAGATGATTGAATTAATAATGTTACTACATCAATTACCTTACTATTCTTTGGTCTCTTGTCTACAAAAGGATGAGATTTGATTATGATAATCATCAGCTCTCATGGATGTGATATATTCTACATAGGGATTTCTAATGTGCAAATTCAGGATTCCCTTTCAAGTCAAAATTTACTCCCTAACAAAAGGTCCCTAGGATTAAAGCTTTTTTCCTCTCTTTCCAAATGTGTTGTCCCCCATCCCATACCCTTAGAATTCTCAAGACTCTCTCATATTTATTCTTTGGAGTGGAACACAGTCTCATTACTCCAGAAGACAGTCACAGTGGTTCTTTTTAATGTAGCCTGTTGTAGTACTTCTAAACTATCTTTCCCTCACTGGAAGTCACTAATTGTGTGAGCCAGAATCAGAAGGAAACAGAAACCGTGGGACTTTTCTGTTGTTATTCAGAACACCATCAAAGACTGCTCTAGCACTATGTGGTTATTATAATACAGTGTGCATGTCTTATAATGTCTCAATTAATCAACAGTTACTCCAATGGAAAGATTTATGGTGATGCTGTAATTTATATTCTTACCATTTCACAATACAACCTACATCGCATTACATTTTTAACTGTCCTTACATCTATTTTAATATCTCAAGTTTCATCTTAAAAGATGAAGGATCTTGACATTATGTTCTCAAAAAAAATAGAGATTACATTCTCTACTTATCTCACTGTTGTCAATCAGTTTTTTACGATGCAGTCCAAATTTTCCTTCTATGTACTTAAGAGAAAAAGCTATTTGCAAATCCCATTATTTGGTTTTTTTTTTCACAAAGAATCTACAAAAAAACCCAATAAAACAGACGAACAGGTTTAGCAAGGCCATGGTACAATATCACAAAGCTATATACAGAAATCTAGTGTTGGCCTATATACAAGCAATGAAGTAAAAAAGTAAAGGCACAAGTTACAACATCACAAAAATGTTGTGTTTACTCCCTTCTAGTTAGGGAGTAAATTTTGACTTTCATCATGGTGTATAATCCTCTTGATGATTTGTTGCATTCTATTTGCCAGAATTTTATTGAGGATTTTTGCATCTATGTTCATTAGGGAGATTGGCCTGTAGTTCTTTTTTGGTTGGGTCATTCTGTGTTTTTGGTATTAGGGCAATACTTGTTTCCACGAATGAGTTACCAAGACTTGCTTCCCTTTCAATTTTCTTGAAGCTTTTGAGGAGTGTTGGCATTGTCTTCCCTAAATGTCTTGTAGAATTCAGCAGTAAATCCATCAGGACCTGGGCTATTCTTTGTTGACAAGCTTGTAATTACATTTTCAATTTCTTCTGTTTTTATTTAAGAGAAAAAAGACACAGAAAAGAAAGACAAAAAGTACCGGGCATGGTGGTGCATGCCTTTAATCTCAGCACTCGGGAGGCTGAAGTAGGCAGAGCGTTGTGAGTTCGAGGCCGGCTTGGGCTACAACGCAAGCGCAAGGCCGGCCTGAGCTACAAGGTGCGACCCTGCCTCAAAAAACCAGGGCCAGGTGTTTGGCTCAGTGGCTTAAGCGCCTGTCTGTCAGGTGTGAGGCTGTGAGTTCGATCCCCTGTACCGCAAAAAAAAAAAAAAAAAAAAAAAAAAAAAAAAAAAAAAAAAAAAAAAAAAAAAAAAAAAAAAAAAAAAAAAAAAAAAAAAAAAAAAAAAAAAAAAAAAAAAAGAAAGAAAGACAAAAAGCAAAAGAGAAAACAAACAACAACAGCAAATCCAAAATGGTAACATTATATGTTTACAAAACAAGATGATAGGAAATTGACAATGGTTGCAATATTGTGTACCATTACCTTCAACACAGTTGTTTACATAAACAGATATAGACATGTAAAATTGATCTAATCGTATGAGTATTAACCGATCTTTCTCAATAACTAATACATTCAACAGTACAGTCATTTTAGCTATCTTACATATACATATATACAGACTTATGTCTTTTTCCTTTTCCCTTCCTTCTTTCCTCCTTTTCCCTTTCCAAATTACTTTTGCTCTTTGAGAAGTTTTTACCCTTAAACAGTATTTATTGCAGATTTTGGATCACATACACTGCTTCAGTTTATTACACTAGGGAGACAATATGGTATTTACACATGTGGGTTTGATTTATCTCACTTATGAGTATGGTCTCATGTCATGTCCATTTACTTATAAAAGTCTCAATGCAATCTTTCTTGATAGCTGAGTAGTAATCCATTGTATAAAAATACCACATCTTTTTATGCATTCCTTGATTGATGGGCACTTGGGCTGTTTCCCAGATTTGGCTATTACAAATTGGGTTGCTAGAAACATGGGTGTACAAATATCACTGTGGTATGATGTTTTCAATTAATCTGGGAAAATGCCCAGAAGTGGGATAGTTGGGATTATGGGATCTCTAATCCTAGCTTCTTGAGGAATCTCCACACTGATTTCCACAGTGGTTGCACCAGTCTACACTCCCACCAACAGTGGAGAAGAGTTCCTTTTTCCCAACAGCCCCTCCAGCATTTGTTGTTGGTTGACTTTTTAATCTTGGCCATTCTTTCTGGAGTGAGATGGAATCTCAGTGTTGTTTTAATTTGTGTTTCCTGAATGACCACTGATGTTGAACATTTTTTCATATATTTATTTGCCATTTGTATTTCTTTCTCTGAGAAGTGTGTATTCATCTCAGATGCCTGTTTCTGGATTGGGTCCTTGAATTTTAGGGACCTGATTTCTTTTAATTCTGCATATGTTTTAGATGGAAGTCCTTTGTCTGGTGGACAATTGGCTAAGATATTTTCCCAGTTCGTGGGTTTTCTTTTCACTCTGTTGGAGATTTCATTTGAAATGCAAAAAAAATTTAATCAGATGAAATCCCAGTTGTTGATTCTGGGGAGTATTTCCCATGCAGTTTGATTTTTGTTCATGAATTCTTCTGCCTACTCCTATGTCATCAAGGTTTTTCCATCCTTTGTCTTCCAGAAAATTTAGTGTCTCTGTTTCAATATTCAGATTTTTTATCCATTTTGACTGTATTTTTGTGCATGGTGATAGACATGGATCTGGTTTTAGTATGGCATATGGAAAGCCACTTTTCCCAGCACCATTTGTTAAAGAGACTTTCTTCCAAAGTACATGTTTGGCCCCTTTGTCAAAGATGCGGTGGCTGAGTGTGTTTGTAGTTGTGGCTGTATCTTCTAATCTGTTCCATTGATCTTCAGATCTGTTTTTATGCTAGTAACATGCTGATTTTATCACAGTAGCTTTGTAATATAGTTTCAAGTCTGGGATTGTGATGCCTCCTACCTTACCTTTGTTGCCCAGAATTGCCTTTTCTATTCTAGGTTTCTTTCAGTTCCAGATAAATTTCCAGAATGCTTTCTCTAGGTCTGTGAGGTAGGTATGCAAGTGATATTTTTATTGGAATTGCATTAAATCTGCATAACAATTTTGGGAGAATGGACATTTTCACGGTTTGTTCTTCCTATCCATGAACAGGAAATATCCTTCCATCCTGTGAAATCCTCTTTGATTTCCTTTTTCAGAGTAATGTAATTTTCACTGGATACATCTTTTACTTCCTTTGTTAGATTGATTCCTAAGTATTTCAATTTTTTGGATGTTATACTGAAAGATGTGGTTTCCTTTATGTCTCTGTCAGTGACTTCATTGTATACAAGAATACTATTGATTTTTGAGTGTTGATCTTGTATCCAGCAACATTACTGAATTTGATTATTACATCTAGAAGTCTTTCAATGGATTTTTGGGGATCTTCTACATAGAGTATCATATTCTCTGCAAATAATGATAATTTTACTTCTTCCCTTCCTATTCTTATTCCCTTAATTTCTTTCTCCTATCTAATTGCTCTGGCGAATATTTCCAGAACTTTATTGAACAGGAGTGGTGATAATGGGCATTCTTGTCTTGTTCCTGATTTTAGGTTGAAAATTTTCAGTTTTTCTCCATTTAGAAAAATGTTGGCTATAGGCTTATGGTATATGGTTTTTATCAGGTTGAAGTAGAGACCATCTATTCCAATTTTCTGTATGGTTTTTATCATGAATGAGTGTTGTATTTTATCAAGAGCCTTTTCTGCATCCATTGAGATGACTATGTGATTCTTGTCGTTGGCCCTGTTGAT
Source organism: Dasyprocta punctata (assembly GCA_004363535.1). Taxonomy (NCBI): domain Eukaryota; kingdom Metazoa; phylum Chordata; class Mammalia; order Rodentia; family Dasyproctidae; genus Dasyprocta; species Dasyprocta punctata. The sequence goes on along the minus strand of RJWM01002121.1, from coordinate 46,870 downwards.
ATGGTTAATTACATTTATTGATTTGCGTGTGTTGAACCATCCCTGCATTCCTGGGATGAATCCCATTTTATCATGGTGCATAATGTTCCTGATAACTTGCTGTATTCTATTTGCCAGTATTTTATTGAAGATTTTTGCATCTATGTTTGTTAGGGAGATTGGCCTGTAATTTTCTTTTTTGGTTGGGTCTTTCTCTGGTTTTGATATGAGGGTAATATTTGTTTCCAGGAATGAGTTAGGGAGCCTTGCTTTCCTTGCAATTTCACTGAAGAGTTTGAGGAGTGTTGAGATTAAATCTTCCCTAAATTTCTTGTAGAATTCAGCAGTGAATCCATTAGGATCTGTGCATTTCTTTATTGGTAAGGTTCTAATTACATTTTCAATTTCTTTAGCTAAAATTGTGTTATTTAGCAGTTTTACATCTTCTTGATTCAGCTTTGGTCATACATACATTTCTAGGAATCTGTCCATTTCTTCTGTGTTATGAAATCTATGTGAGTAAAGTTTTTCGAAGTAGGTGTTGATCTTCTGTATTTCCACAGGGTCTGTAGTGATTTTACCCTTTTCGCTTCTTATTGCATTGATCTGAGTTTTTTCTGTCCTCTTTTTGATAAGGTTGGCTAGGGGTTTATCAATTTTATTTACTCTTTCAAAGAACAAACTCTTTGATTCATTAGTTCTTTATATTGTTTTATTAGTTTCAATTGCATTAATTTCTGCTCTTATTGTTATAATTTCCTCTCTTCTTTGTTCTTTGACCTTGATTTGTTCTTATTTTTCTAGAAGTTTGAGGTGCAACATTAGGTTGCTTATGTGTGTTCTTTCCATTTTTCTGATGTGGGTGTTTAGCGCTATAAATTTCCCTCTGAGGACTGCTTTCATTGTGTCCCACAGGTTCCGGTAATTTGTATTTGCATTTTCATTCAATTGTAGATATTGTTTAATTTCTTCTTTAATTTCTTCTGTGACCCATTGATTGTTTAGGAGAGTATTATTTAATTTCCATGTGTTTATGGGGTTCTTGTGGGGTTTTTGTCATTCATTTCCAATTTTACTGTGCTATGGTCAGATAATATGCATGGAATTATTTCAATTCCTTTGCATTTACTTAAGCATGTTCTGTGGACTAGTATATGATCTGTTTTAGAGAATGACACATGTGCAGCTGAGAAGAATGTGTATTGTGATGTCAATGGTTGGAGCACTCAGTACCCATCTACTAGGTTCATTTGTTCATAAGTTTGATTCAGTTCTCTTATTTCCTTGCTGATTTTTTGTTTGGTTGATCTGTCTCTTTGTGACAATGGGGTGTTAAGGTTCCCCATTTTAACTGCATTATTTTTTATTTGGTTTTTCATGTCTATTAAGATTTGTCTTACATAGTTGGGTGCTCCCATATTTGGTGCATATATATTTATGACTATATTCTCTTTCTCTTGAAGCTTTCCTCTAACAAGTATGTGGTGAACTTCTTTATCTCTTTCGATCACTCTCGGTTTGAAGTACACAGTGTCTGCAAACATAATAGCTACCCCTGCTTTTTTCTGGGTTCCTGTTGCATGGAGTATTGTTTTCCAGCCTTTGCTTTTTAGTCTGTGAGTTTCCTTTTGAGCGAAATGTGTTTCTTGTACACAGCATATTGTTCGATTTTGTTTCTTAACCCACTCTTTCAGTCTGTTTCTTTTTATTGGTAAGTTGAGACCATTTACATTGATTGATAGAATTGATATGTACTGGCTCATCCCTGTCATGATATCTTTCTGTTGTTGGTTTTCTACATTTTCTGTTTAATTACTTGCCCTGCTTAGTGGTTTCCTTTTGTTGTTGTTCTTAAGATTGCAGTTATTTTGTCTCTTTCTAGAGTGTCTTTCAGTACTCTTTGTAGTGTTGTTTTGGTGGCCATAAATTTCTTCAGTTCTTCTTTGTCATGGAAGTATCTTATTTCTCCATCAATTTTTAAAGATAATTTTACAGGATTCATCAATCTGGGTTGAAAGTTGTTTTCTTTCAGGATTTGGAATACTTCATTCCAAGATCTTCTTGACTAGAAGGTTTGTGGTGAGAAGTCTGCTGTGATTCTGATAGGCTTTCCTTCATAGGTGATAAGTTTCTTTTCTCTGACAGCTTTTAGTATTTTGTTCTTGTGCTGTATTTCTGATACCCTAATTATTCTATATCTGGGTGAAGATTTATTTTGGTTATGGTTAAATGGTGTTCTGTATGCCTCACTTAGCTGTATATCAGGTTCTCTTCCCATGTTTGGAAAATATTCTGCTATTATTTCTGCAAATAGTCTATGCAGGCCACTAGTATTGACCCCTGCTTTTTCATTGATGCCTATTAATCTTATGTTATTTCTCTTGGCATCATCTTGCAGCTATTGAATTTTTTGTTTCCAGGTTCCTTGTTATTTTAAGAGATCTTTTCTTTCATAATCATAAGCTTCCAAACTGTATTCAAGGTCTGAGACTCTACCTTCAGCTTCATTCAAATGGTTTTGCCAACTTTCAATGGAATTTTTCATTTCCTGAATTTCCCTTTGAATCTGTTTCATGCATTTTGTCTGTGTCTTATTTTGTTCATTCAAAGTTTCCATCATTTTCTTATGTTCTTCTATTTTTATCTTGATTTTCTTTAGATACACACAGCATTTCTTTCATAATGATTGTCATTTCATTTTTTAGCTGAGAGATTATTTCTGATTTAAGCTCTATAGCTTCATGGATTTGTTTCTTTACTTCATTTGCTATCATTTCAGAAAGTTTAGTTGTGTGACTCCCACTGTGTTCCATTTCAGTGCCTCTTGGGTTTGTTCTCAGTGGGCTGGGGGATTGAGACTGTCTCTTGGTCTTTCATTTTGCCATTTTCTTCTGGAACCTGTGTGAATGGGCAGGCAGCCTCCTGATGTATTGCACTGGAACACTGTGCTGGGTAGAACTTCAATACTCCAATATCCCCATGGCTAGCTGGGGCACACCCCCAGATTATGGCACTGGATACTTTTGCTCTGTGGTCTGTGAGGCTGGCCCTGTGTTCCCCTGATATACTTTGTTGGGTTGATCTGGGATGCTGAGCTGGACAAAGTTTGTATTCTTCTTATAGTTAGCAAGGTCACACCCCTGGAGCTTGTTCCTGTGGCCTGGAAGCTGGCTGTGTAGCGTTCAGAACCTCTGCAACCCAGGTGGCTAGCAGAGACACACCCCTGGGATATGTCACTGGACCTACCGCCTTAATGGGTGGGCATTGGAATCCCTGGGACCCAGGTGTCTGAGTGGAGTACACCACGGAGTATGGCACCAACAGGACCTTGAGTCTGGCTGTGAGGAGTTTAGAGACTCTGGAGCACAGGGCAAGTCCAGGCATGCCCCTGGTGTAAGGTGCCAGTGCCTTGCTCCTCACCGTGCAGAGTTCACAACCTGTGGGACCTGCCTTGCAGCCGCACCCCTGAGCACTTTGTGTTCTAATGGGCAGAGCTTAAATTCTCCAAGGCCCTGAAGCCAAGCTGGCCACTCCCTGATGAGCAGCTCTGGGGCTCTGGGCTGGGCTGGGCTCAGTACCTCTCTGTCCTGTGAGGCTGGCTGGGTGTTCTCTTGATAAATTGCACTGGGATGCTAGGCTAGGCAGAGCTCAATCCTCTGTGCAGCTAGTGAGGTTCACTCCTGGAGTGTGTCACTGGACCTACTGCCTTACTTGGTGATTGTCGGAATCCTGCGGACCCAGGCAGCTGGGCAGAGTGCACCCCAGAGTGTGGCAGCACTCTACATTTTCAATTTCATTAACTGAAATTGGGTTATTCAGGAGTTTTACATCTTCTTGATTCAGCTTTGGTAATTCATATGTTTCTAGGAATCTGTTCATTTCTTCTGTATTATTGAACCCATGGGAGTAAGCATTTTTGAAGTAGGTATTGATCATCTTTTGTATTTCCACAGGGTCTGTAGTGATTTCACCCTTTTCCTTTCTTGTCACATGAATTTGAGTTTTTGAGTTTTTTCTTTCCTCTTTTTGATAAGGTTAGCTAGGGGTTTATTAATTTTTAATCTTTCCAAGAATCAACTCTTGAATTTTTGTATTGTTTTCTTAGTTTCATTTGCATTAATTTTTGCTCTGATCAGATTAATTTCCTCCCTTCCTTGAGCTTTGGGCTTGATTTGCTCTTTTTTCTCTTGAAGTTTGAGGTGCAGCATTAGGTTGTTTATTTGTGCTAGTTGCATTTTCCTAAATGGGAGTTTACTGCTGTAAATTTCCCTCTGTAGACTGCTTTCATTGTGTCCCACAGGTTCCGGTGTGTTGTATTTGCATTTTTGTTTGATTATAAATATTGTCTAATTTCTTTTTTAATTTCTTCTTTAATTTCTTCTGTGACCCATTGGTTGTTTAGGAGTATTGTTTAATTTCCATGTGTTTATGGGGTTCTTGTGGATTTTTTTCTCACTAATTTCCAATTTTATTGCACTATGTTCACATAACACATGGAATTATTTCAATTCCTTTGCAATTGCTTAAGTATATTCTATGGGCTGTATATGTCTATTTTAGAGAATGACCCATGTGTAACTGAGAAGAATGTGTATTTTGATGTTTTTGGGTGGAACACTCAGTACACATCTACTAGGTCCATTTGTTCCCAAGTTTGATTCAGTTCTGTTATTTCTTTGCTGATTCTTTGTTTGGTTCACTTGTCTCTTTGTGACAGTGGGGTGTTAAGGTCCCCCGTTTTAACTGTATTATTGTTCATTTGGTTTTTCATGTCTATTAAAATTTGTCTTACATAGTTGGGTGCTCCCATTTTTGGTGCATATGTATTTATGATTGTAATCTCTTCCTCTTCAAGTTTTCCCCTCACAAATGTGTAGTGACCTTCTTAATCTCTTTTGATCACTCTTGATTTGAAGCTCACATTGTCTGCAAACAGAATAGCTTCCCCTGCTTTTTTCTGGGTTCCTATCACATGGAGTATTGTTTTCCATCCTTTGCCTTTTATCCTGTGAATTGCCTTTTGAGTTAAATGTATTTCTTGTACACAACATATTGTTGGATTTTTTTTTCTTAATCCACTCTGCCAATCTGTTTCTTTTTATTGGTGAGTTGAGACCATTTACATTGATAGGTATAACAGATATGTACTGACTTACGGCTGTCATGTTATCTTTCTGTTGTTGGTTTTCTACTTTTTTTTTGTTTGATTTTTTGCCCTGCTTAATGGTTTCCTTTTGCTGTTGTTCTTGGGAGTGTAATCATTTTTGTCTCTTTCTAGAGTATCTTTCAGTACTCTTTGTAATGTTGGTTTGGTGTTCATGAATTTCCTCAGTTGTTCTATGTTGTGGAACTGTCTTATTTCTCCATCAATTTTCAAAGGTCGTTTTGCAGGTTATGTCAATCTGGATTGAAAGTTGTTTTCTTTCAGGACTTGAAACACTTTACTCCAAGCTCTTCTTGACTTGCAGGTTTGTGTTGAGAAGTCTGCCATGATTCTGATAGACTTTCCTTCATATGTGATCTGTTTATTTTCTCTGACAACTTTTAATATTCTGTTCTTGTGGTGAGTTTCTGACATCCTAATTATTATATGTCTGGGTGAATATTTATTTTGGTTATGGTTAATTGTGGTTCTGTACACCTCACTTCTCTATGTATCAGATTCCTTTCCCATGTTTGGAATTTTTTCTGCTATTATTTCTGTAAATAGTATTTGTATGTCATTTGTGTTGACCCCCTGCTTTTTTCATTGACACCCAGCAGTATTATATTGTTTCTCTTTGCATCATCTGGCAGCTGTTGAATTGTTGTTTCCTGGTTCCTTGTTATTTTTAAGAGATCTTTTCTTTTGTGATTGTAAGCTTTCATCCTGTCTTCAAGGCCTGAGAGTCTATCTTCAGCTTCATTCAAGTGGTTTTGCCAGTTTTCAATGGAATTTTTAATTTCCTGAATATTCCATTGAATCTGTTTCATGCATTCTAATTCTGCCTTATACTGTTCATTCAATGTTTCCATTATTTTCTTATGTTTCTCTATTTTTTATCTAGATCATCTTTAGATACACTCAGCATTTCTTTCATAAGGTTTTGTATTTCTTTTTTTACATGAAAGATTTCGGATCTGATTTCCTCTATAGCTTCATGGAGTTATTTCTTTACTTTAGTTGCTATCATTTCAGAATGTTCAGTTGTGTGATTTGCAGTGTCTTCCATTTCAATGCCTTCTGGGTTTGTTCTCTGTGAACTGGAGCACTGAGACTGTATCTTGATCTTTCCTTTTGTCACTTTCCTCTGGGACCTGTGTGGCTGGCCTGGCGCCTTCCCAATGGATTGCACTGGAATGCTCTGCTGTACTGTGCTTCAATCCTCCAGTATTCCCATGGCTAAACAGGGCACAACCCTGAACTATGGCATCAGAGCCTTATGCTCTGTGACCTGTGAAGCTGGCTGTGTATTTCCCTGATGGACTGCACTGGGTTGCACTGGGGTGCTGTCCTGGCCCAAGTTCAGATATTTTGTGCAGCTAGTAGGGATGCACCACCGGAGTGTATTGCCAGGGCCTTGTGTCTGGCTGCACAAAGATCAGAACCTCTGGGACCCAGGCAGCCAGCCTAGGTGCACCTCCAGATCATGGCCCTGTGGCCTTGCTCCTGGCTGTGTAGAGTTATGAACCTCTGGGGCCCACATGACTAGCTGGGGTACACCCCTGAACTATGGTACTGGGGTTTGTGCTCTGATGGGCAGAGCTCGAGTTCTCCAGGACCCATTGGCTAGGCTGGTCACTTCCTGATGGATGGCTCTCAGGCCCTGGTCTGGATAGGGTTCAGTACCTCTGTGACCTATGAGGCTGGCTGGGCATTCCCCTGATGGATTGCACTGGGATGCTAGGTTGGGCCAAGCTCCAATCCACCATGCAGCTAGCAAGGACATGCCCCCAGAGTGTGTTGCAGGACCTTGTGCCTGGTTCGGTGGAGTCCAGAACCTGTGGGACACAGGCAGCTAGCCTAGGTGCACCTCTGGAATATGGTGCTGTAGCCTTGCTCCTGGCTGGCTGGAGTTCAGAACCTCTAGTGCCCACATGTCTAGCTGGGATGCACCCCTGAACTATGGCACTGGGTCCTTGTGCTCTGATGGGCAGAGCTCAAACTCTCCAGGACCCATGAGCTAGTTTGGTCACTCCCTGATGGGCAACTCTGGGACTCTGGGCTGAGCAGTCCTTGTTATCTCTGTGACCTGTGAGTCTGGCCGGCATTTTCTTGATGGATTGGGCTAGGACACTGACTGGGCCAACTGCACACATCTTTCAGTTATGGGTATTGAACACTTGCTGCGACTTACATCCCCAGGTTTGGCCCGGCTTGCAATCGTCCTCCCTCATCCTCCAGAGTTCTGGAACTACAGGCATGCACAAGTAGGCTCAGCTTATTTCCTTCTCTACTTGTCTCAATAATACTGGCCATGTCATTCTGATATTTCATAATAGCTCTTTATGCATGTTTCAGTACCATATCCTAGACCTAGGGGAAGATGACAATGTAACATTTCTTTTTTTCTTTTTTCTTTCTTTCTTTTTCTTTTCTTTTCTATTTTTTTTGAATTATGAGGAAACTGAATCACATAGAAGTAGAATAATTTGCTAAAGATCACACAGGTCATTAGTAAGAATCAGTACTAAAGCTTTGGTCTTCTGACTATTATCCCTTCAAGGTGTCTGTATTCATTATACTTCAGTGATGGCACTGTACAGGCCAAGTGATGGTAGGCTAAATTTTATTTCTAAAAAATGTGATGAGCTGATAATTTTACTTCTTAATTTCAAAAGATAGTCTAATAAACACCTAAGCCTTCACAAGTAATTCTAGTGGCCAACCAGAGCTGAGAATCATGCTCCAAGAAGGATACATCTAAACTTAAGTACCAAAGAAGTAAATACTAGACAAAGATTGAAAATAGACTCTGAGTTAATTAATCTTATATATAAATTAATGAAACCATGCAACAAATAAACCTGATACTTAATTCCAAAAACCTAACCTTTGAGTTACTTAGACAACTTTAATCAAATAATAGTTGCAGTGCTAATATACATAAAGATTATATGGCCCCAGCAGTGAAGTATAGAGGACACAGAGGCAAGGAGCCAATCACACTGTCAAAAAAGATAATGTCTTAGAATCTTTGTAGTTCATAATGTAGAAGTTATAGACTTTAACAGTTTCATCACTGTATCCCTAGTGCCTGAATCAACCCAGGCCCAGAGCTGGTGTAGGGCAAATCTTTTTTATTTAATAAACTATCAAGCACTTAGAAACAATATGCACCATTTTTACAACACCAGTCTAGATATGCAGAATAATGATTTTTAAAATTGGTTCCACACACCTGTAATTCCAGCATGGAGGGAGACTGAAGCTGGAGGATCACAATTTCAAGTCTTACCCAGGCAACTTAGTGAAACTCTGTCTCAAAATTTAAAAATAAAAAATAAAAAGGAATGGGGACATAATTTAGTAGTAGAATGCCCCTGGATTTGATCCTTTGTACCACAAAAAAGTGGGAAATATAAAAAGTTATTAATGATAATTGTCTTAAAAAATCAAGCAAAAGACCTAACTTCCTTCTACTGGGACCCACTTCTTAAAGGTGCCACCACCCAAGGCCTGAGCGCCTCCAACCAGGACACAAGTAAGACAGTCTTCCGGGGGCCTGCACGACCAATGTGGACCCCAGGCAGAGAAAAAAATGGGCTTCCTGGGAGCCCGCCCAACCAGGCCTGAATGCCTCCAACCAGGACACAAGTAAGACAGCCTTCCAGGGGCCTGCCTGCATGACCAGCGTGGACCCCAGGAAGAGAAACATGCACCCCCCTTCCCTGTATGCCTACTGGTGTGCAGGCTAAGAATCAAGGACAAAGCTTCCCCTGCCCCTGGAAAGCAACCTGCTCGTTTGGAGGTCTGGCTGCATTGATAGCAACTAAGGTACATAAAACAACCACATGCTAGTATTGTTTTATTCATTTTGTAGGCCTGGGGCTGGCAGCCTGACCATCTCTTTGGAAGATGACAGTATGCAATGTAGCAAAAATGGGGGACTCTCTTCTGTCTTGTCTTCAAGGCCCAATATTGTTCTCACTGTTTTGCTTTATTCTGATTAATTTTTTTTTGTTTTTTGGCCTTATTTTATACTATTATTTTATTTTATTGGTTTTATTGTGGTTTTTGTTGTTGTTTTGTTTTGCTTTGTTTTGATTTTACTATACCTGTTGGAAAGGTCAACTATTCTGAAAATAGCAAGATATACTATAGTAGCTATTGTTTTCATAGTATCTTTCTTAGAAGTTCTGTACCAGTTCTACTGCTTTGTTTTGACTGACTTCGTTCTGTTATGTTTTGTTGGATTTTACTATCTTTAAAATAAAATAAATAAATAAATAAAATAAAAAGATTCCATTACCTCCCAAAGTGCCAGAGACTGGGTACAAAAGTTTCAATACGTGAATTTTTAGAGAACATTCAAGATTCAGACTGCATGACTAATACTACACAACAAGTTGTCACAAACATAGTTACTTAAAACAGCTTTCATTAGTTCACAGCTCTGTAGGTCATAAGTCTGGTTGCAACATGGCTGGGTTATATGCAGCAGGTCTCCCCAGGCCAAAATCAAGGTGCTAGGAAGACTGTGTTTTTATCTGGAGCTCAGGGTTCCACATTGTTAGGGTTTATACATTGTGTCAACTTGAGAAATCTAGCAGCTTAAGTAAGGCAGCAGCTCTACATCCTGGGATGTAAAGCATAAGCAATTACCTGGCCATTGTGTCAATTTGAGAAGGCCAAAAGTTTAGCTGAGAGACTCAGCAGGGAGCCAGGGTTCTTACTTTGTAAACATCCTCATCCTGTGCAAAGGAAGGCAAGGATGTTTGTGAAGCTACACCCACCCTGGGGCGGGGGTGTCCTGTGTACTATATAAAGGAGGAGAAGAAGCTTGCTCTGGCCTGCTCCTTTTACTTTGCTGCTTTTGTTTGGCTGCTGCCTTGAAGTGCTGCCCCAGTGCCATACCACCCTACCTTGGAGCCAGCTGATTGTGGACTGAAACCTCCAAAAACTGTAAGCTAAATAAACCTTTCCTTCCCTAATTTTGTGTGTCAGGTGTTTTGTCTCAGCAACAAGTAAAAAGTAACCAAGACAGAATTTGGTACCAGGAGTGGGGTCGTTGCTGTGACTATACCTGACCATGTGGTTCAAGAGCCTTTGGAAATGGTTTG
>RJWM01002121.1:7937-36528 GCA_004363535.1 Dasyprocta punctata | reverse complement strand
AAAGAGTTTGGAAAGGTTCAGAGATGTCACCTGAGTCCATAGCCCTGGAACAGCTTAGGCTGTTTTGTATGGAAGATTCTGGTCAGAGCCCAGAAGACCAGAAAGTTGATAGAAAGCCTGCTAGTAAAGACCAGACTTGGGAGGTTTTTGCTGGGAAAAAAGACTGCATTGGTTGCTGGACTCCACATGATGTGTGTTTTGGCTTGGCAGAAAGTTTGTCTGCGTTTTGCTCATGTCCAGAGACTTTGCCTGAGACTAAGATTAAGGACACTGGATTAATTAATCTGGCAGAGGAAATCTCAAGGCAGCGGAATGTTGAAGCGGTGGCATGGCTCTTGTTGGGGGCTTTTAGCCAGACTTATGTTGGAGATCAAAAGCAAAGAGCCCAGCAGGATAATTTAAAGCATGAGTTTGGCCAGAAAGCTGTGGACTGTAAAGAGAGGGCTAAGATCTCCATTGCTGAGAAGGAACAGAATAAAAAAGATGGCCTGGAGGCATCCCAGGACGAGGCAGCTGGTCCCCACACTTTGCAGCCTCAAAACTGCAAAAGTGAAAGACTTTGCTTGGAGGAGAAAGCCTCAGAGCATCATGTTCCAGAATGGCGGCGGCGGCCACGCCAGGTTCCAGAATGGAGACAGCATAGAGAATCTGTTCCTCAGAGTCAGGTTCAGGGTGCCCAGCGATCCAGGCACTTCATCCCTATAGTCAAGAGAGACGAGAGCCTGGCTACTGCTCCAAATGGCAGCAGACCTTGGCATCATCCACGTCGTGTAAGGGTTCTGAGGCTAAAAAGGCTTCCACCTCGATTGCAGAAAGCCTGGGAGGCCAGGCAGTGTGCCCCTGAGAGGGTAGGATGTGAAGCTATGAATGTGAAGCCAAAAGTGCAATGAAGACCTCAGAAGTTTGGAAAAGCCAGGAGCGTGGATCATCTAAGGAAACCTGCAATGAGGGAGCAAAGCCAGCCCAAGAGAGAAGCTATGGGATTGGTAACCACCAAAAGTGCCATGGGGGTGGAACCACACGAACCCTTTGGAGCTAACAATTTGCCACAGATTATCTCAAATGGTTCACAAGGAACTACAGTACTTAATGTTTGCCCTGCTGGATTTTGGTCTTGCTTTTCTTCTAATGCTTTGTATTCCCCTGTTTGTAACTTTTGGAATGGCAATGCTTACCTTGTGCCTTTATATGTTGGCAATGTTTAACCTGGTTTTCATTTGTACAGGGGGTTTACAGGTAAGAGTTTGCCATAGATCTTGGAGATTTGGGACTTGGACTTTTCAGCAGAGCTGAAACTGTTAGGACTTTGGCAACTATTACAAATGGACTGAATGCTTTTTGCATAAAGGGATGTACATGAGTCTTTGGGGGTCCAAGGAGAAAATGTTGTTTTAAATGTAATATAATGTGGGTAGACTTAATGCTGGTTCTTAAGGATTGTTAAGATGTGTTATAATATTGTTAAGTTACAAAATGCATCTGTTTCTCAAGTTGACAAGGGGTGGATTGTTAGGGTTTATACATTGTGTCAACTTGAGAAGTCTAGCAGCTTAAGTAAGGGAGCAGCTCTACATCCTGGGATGTAAAGCATAAGCAATTACCTGGCCATTGTGTCAATTTGAGAAGGCCAAAAGTTTAGCTGAGAGACTCAGCAGGGAGCCAGGGTTCTTACTTTGTAAACATCCTCATCCTGTGCAAAGGAAGGCAAGGATGTTTGTGAAGCTACACCCACCCTGGGGTGGGGGATGTCCTGTGTACTGTATAAAGGAGGAGAAGAAGCTTGTTCTGGCCTGCTCCTTTTACTTTGCTGCTTTTGTTTGGCTGCTGCCTTGAAGTGCTGCCCCAGTGCCATGCCACCCTACCTTGGAGCCAGCTGATTGTGGACTGAAACCTCCAAAAACTGTAAGCTAAATAAACCTTTCCTTCCCTAATTTTGTGTGTCAGGTGTTTTGTCTCAGCAACAAGTAAAAAGTAACCAAGACACACATAGTTATGGAATAATTCAGTTTCTTGTAACTATAGAGCTGAAGTCTCCATTTCCTTGTCTGCTATGAGTCAGGGAAGACTCTAATCTCCTCGAGCTCATACCCCTGCTGCATGGATCCCTCCATCTTTAAATACACCAATGGAGAATTTTTCTTGCATCAAATATCTGTCATGCTTCAAATTTCTTTCTCCAGGGGAGAGGTTAGTCCCTTTGTAAGGATCCATGTGATTGGACAATTATGAAAGAATTCATTTTGCCATAAAATATGACATAATCACAGGAATAATATCTCACATGTTCATTGGCTCCCCTCAGATTCAAAGGGAGGAAATTATAAAAGGGCAAAGATCATTGAGGTAATCTTAAAATTTTGCCCACTATATGCATCAGTAATTAAGCTGGGCATGATATCACATGCCTGTAATTTCAGCATTCTGGAAGACTGAGGCAGGGGAACTCAAATTTCAAGCCCAGGCTGGGTAATTTAATGACTTAGGGAAAACCTGTCTCGAAATTTAAAAAAAAAAAACTTAATAAAAAGCTAGGAATGGAGCTCAGTGTGAAGACCCTGGGTTCGATCCCCCATATACTGCAAACGATCAACCAATCAATCAGTCAATCAAGTTAATACAAAAGACTTCCTGAAAGATGACATAGTGGGAAACAGCAGCAAATCAGCCTCTCTGAAATTTGGAATCTATTCACACTAAAATCTACAGAGACACAGTAGGGCAGGTAACACCAGAGGTCCCCAAGGAGAAATGCACTAGTGGAACAGAGCAGTGGATTCTGTGAACTACAACAGCTGATGAATGAATGCAATCCAAGCATCCTCCAAAGAGGGTGCTTGGCCAGACATAGTTTTAGGGAGCAGCCAACTCAGAGCAGCCATGGGTTGGCTTTATCTCAAGGCCTGGGAGAGGCACAACAACAGGAGACAGCCAGGGTCAGTAAGCCGAGGTCAGAGTGACAAGAGAAACTCCTAAGTGTTACATGCCAAGCAACTCAGGCCCAAACTCACAACCAGAGACCAGGATAAGCCTGAACTTCTGTGAAGGTGATAGTATCAGAATTGACAACTCACACTATTCCTACTGAAAATGATCTGGGATCATTCAGCACAGATCTGGGCTTTGCCTGCCTTCTTTACCTACTAGTGACAGTGGAGACCTGCCCTGAATTGGACACTGTCACAAAACTGTAGACACCAGAATATAACCACAGCCTTAAAATCACAGGGAAATCTCTTTTTTCTTTTTTTTCTTTTTTTGTTCTTTGCCTTTTTTCCTTGATTGTTTGTTTTTGTTTATTAATGAGTGTTAACACTGTTTCTAGGTTTGTTTTTGGTTCTTGTTTCGTTTTTCTCCTTTCTTTACCTCCTGTCTTCTTCACCAGTTTTCTAAAACTTGAGTGATATTCCTTTGTCTTTCTGCCTTGCTTCTAGTCTTTCTCTTCTTTTTTCTCTATTCTTTCTTCTTATACCTTTTAAATTTTCTCCCCTGAGGGTAAAATCACTCTATCAAGGAGATATATACTGTATATAATTTTCTGGATGACTTTACATTTTGTTATATAACTATAAATCTTGTACCCATCATTAAAGATGGCAAATTAACAGTTACCACAGTTTATCATTTTATAGACTGCACTTGATGCTATTGCTATTACTAATTATACTATTTACCCAAGGTGACTTAGTTGTTGTGATCAGTTCTTCTTTGTATGCCAATACTAAGATTATCTAGGGGACATAAACAATACCATATCCAGTAACAAAGAACTGGGTACTAAGTCAAATAGGCAGCAATTTCTCACGCTTAATAAATTGAAGAGGTAGGATCTTGGAATAGACTCCCAAGCCAAAAGTCAGCTACACCTAGAAGACACTTCTGAAAAGTAATCATTTCCTAAAGATGTCTCATTACTAGTAATAAAGCTACCTGTCATAAGCAATTTAGAAGCATCAATGCAGAAAACAAATTTTAAAAAATACAAAATGAGAAGACATGGAAGCAAGAACCAACCAGCCAGACCTCCAGCTAGCCTGAGGCAAATCTAAGGGACATTGAGATAGAAGAAATCAAAAGCCACTCACCTAAATTTTCTGAAATGGTAATGGAAGTAACAAAGCAGATGAATGAGGCCCTAGAAAAAAAAAGAAAAAGAATTTCACATATAACTAAAGAGATTATGATCATAATGAAGGACATGGTTAGTGACTCTAGAGTAGATACAGATAAAAAAATTGAGGAGCTTAGGAAAGTGCTGGAAACCATGAATGCCCAACACAGGAAAAAACTGGACTCAATGAAACAGATTCAAACAGATATCCAGGAGACTATAAATCCTACTGAAAGCACATGAAGCAGAATCAACCAATGTGAAGACAGTGTAACAGATCTAGCAGACAGGTTTGCAGTTAATGATCATCAAATGAAAGAATTCTCAAAGGTACAAAGGGACCATGAAAAATCCAACAGATGCTCAGTGACACAAAGGAGAATAACATTAGATGGATTGAAATTAGTGAAAAATTAGAAGAAACTATGAGGGACATAAAAAAATCTGTTTACAGAATTAATGACAGTAAGCTTCCCAAGCATAGAAAAAGAATTTGACCTACAGATAAGTGAGGCATATAGAACTCCAAATAGTCATGATCAGAAAATATCTACACCAAGGCATAAAATAATCAAGATCCCAGAAATGTAATACAAGAAGAGAATATTAAAAAGCTGTTAGAGAAATGAAACAAATCACCTCTAATGGAAAATGAATCAGAATCACAGCATAGTTCTCAATACAAACACATACATTAAGGCAAGCTTAGAGTGACATAATTTAAGACCAAAAGAAAACAACCTCCAACCCAGAGTGATATACCCTGCAAAGTTTTCTGTCAAAAGTGATGGAGAAATAAGATATTTTCATGATAAATAATGCTTGAAGAAATTCATGACCACTAACCCTGCACACCAAACATTCTGCAGAATTTTCTGGAAGAAGACAACAATTCCATGAAGCCAAATAGAATTAATCCACCAGGAAAGACAAGCAATTAAGCAAAGGGTAAAGAAAGGGAACCCATAGCAGGAAAATAATATGACAAGGATAAGTCAATACATATCAATTATAATCATCAATGTAAATGGTCTCAGTTAACCAATCAAAAGAAACAGATTAGCAGAATGGATTGAGAAAGAAGATCCAACAATATGCTGCACACAATAAACACACTGAACTCAGAAATGCATAGACTGAAAGTCAAAGGATGGAAAACAATACTTCATGCAACAGGAGACTAGAAAAAAAAGCAGGGGTTGTTCTATTTGCAGCCAAGTTTGATTTCAACCAAGATTCATCAAGAGGGAAAAAGAAGGTTGCTACATATGTGTTAAGGGAACAATCCTAGAGAAAGAGATAACAATCGCAAACGTATATGTGGTTATTGCAGGATGAAGATTAATACAAGGAAAAACTTGCATTCATTTTGGGTCAGAATGTGTGTTATGTATGAAGTGGGGCCACAAGAAAACTCAAATTGGTTGGTTGACCTGGAAAATGGGGAGAGACTTAGAAACCAGGCCATATAACTGACCAGTAACAGAAAGGTTTCAATGGGAGACACATTCATTGTTGAAACAATGCCATAGATGTCAACAAGGGTGATAAGAAAATAAGTCATGAAGAAAACCCACAAGTCTAATAAGGAGAGACTAAATTCTAGAAAATAGGAAAGGAATCAACTACTGGAAACCAGACAGTTCTGTCATGTATCTGAGGGTGGGAATTATTCATCTAATTGTGTAGAATGTTCTTTTCGACCAGGGAAGTTTTCACCAGAATTTCCAATGCTTGTCTCCTTTAGTCTTAAAAAGCTTTGAACAGCATCTAACATAAAAAGTACATTTCTAAATAAAGTGCAGATAATGTTGTAAGGAGAGAGAAAGACCTGGTTATGGAGACCCTCAGAAACATGGAAAGGAAATTTAGATTTAATATGGCTGTAAACCAAGTAGATGCCTATTTCTTTATCAAAGAGGAAGCAAAATGAAAGCCACACTTGCCAACCTGTGAATTATATGATGCATTTATTATAGTAGATATTTTATCCTAATTTTAAATTAATGTTAGAGTCATATTAGCATTTATATAGCTCAAGAAGAGGAGATTTTCTAAATAACAGATCTGGTTTTTGAAATAAACCATAAAATGTCAATATTTTCCCTTTAATTGTATCAAACCCAATACAGTGGTATCTTGGTTCATGAACTTAATTTGTTGCATGATTTTGGAAAAGTTGACCACATTTTTTTGTGCAAAAAAAATTGGCCATGGTAATGTCATCAGACATGGAGTTTGCAAACAAAAAAAAATTTCCAGATGCTTTTGTTTGCAACCAAAATTGTTCCTAAACAAAAATGTTCATGAACCAAAGTACTGCTGTATATACAGGAAAGATGGATATTGAAAGTCAGCAAAGTTATGTATTAAAATGAGGACATACAATGTGTTCCTATCTTCTTGTTTCACTTTACTCTCATACATAAATTCAATACATTGCCCTGAAGTACAACAAATGCAAAATTAATAATTTTTCAAGGCTTTTCTATCTCTTTTGATGGAAGAAATCAAACCACCAGAGAGAAACTTTCACTGAATGACTTAATCATACTGCATAGTATGGGAAAAGAGGCTTAGCAAAGACTTCAAAATGAATCCAACAGGTGAACACATAGTTAAGCCAATAAATTCTATAATGAAAAAGCATTGATGTTGGTGAGTTTCATAATTACTTAATTATGTTTTTTCATATTTTCTAACATAAAAGGTATGTTTTAAAAAACTGAATAGATTTGTTTGATATCTGAATTTGAGTGTTTAATAGGTAGATTCCAAATACAGTTGTATTATAGGCCAGTGAATACAATAATATACCCAAATTTTAATATTCTAATAATGGACATTGTTTAATTGTTTCAATAAAACTAGCTCTAAAACAGAGGTGAATATATTTAGGTCTGTAGCACCACACAACTTGCTAGATTTAAACTACAGGTAGGTATAATACTTGCCAATAGAAATGGAGCAACAACATGATCAGCAGAGCCAGGTGACAGAGAGAGAGAGTCACTCTAAGTATTTATTTTGCTATCATCATAGTTTGATATATTTGCTTCTTTTTATTTCTCATTCCACGGGGATCACGATCAGGTTGTCAGAGGGAGTCTATGGGAGGTGGCATTTACCAGCACTACTGTAACTACCTCTTATTTCTATCAGTGGCTCATCACTGGTGAATTCCTTTCGATGGTGAAGAAGTTCTCTTCTTATATGTGAGTATCTGTGTGTGTGCCTGCATACATCAATAGCAAAAGGCACATTTCTGCATTTATACTAATGCAGGTCCCACTTATTTTGGCACTGAAAAATAAACACTATATAATATTTATTGTATATATTTATGAATTTTCAAAATCAACATTTGGAAAACATGCCAAAGTCTGTGATTGTCCCTCAGTTACTTTTAATTTATGCTTAGCAAACACTATACAAAACTGCATGAAACTTATCAAGGACCATGCATTTTGTGTTCCCTCTTCATATCATAGTAGTTCTCTGCTTAAGAAAAATAAATTATATCTATATACATTAGAGTTTGTTTTCAGTATTTTATTAGAAACAATTATAAAATATAAGTACACTTGAATTTTCACAGTTAAAAGATGTCAAATTCTCATTAACCATTTTTAAAACTTCAATCATGTGTTTCCCTCAAAATACATAATGAGCTCATTACAAATGCTTTAAATTAAATGATGGCAGTATTTTTATTTAGTAAATTACATGGAAACTTGTAGATGCTTAGTTTAATACATGAATTTTCATAAGTGATTTGTGGATATTTATTTTAAATATAATTAAACTATGTTCAAATATGAAAGTGATGTTAAGACTTACAATAAGTGTCATGTCTTTCCCACTAGAATTTTATACAAATGATATAGAGACTACTGTTTTTCTGATCAGAATGATAGATAATCACTTTGAACAAGTTAATTTGAAATTGGATTCTAATTTTCACTCATTTAATTACAAAGTAGCATTATAAAATCTGTACCAAAATAGTTCACATAAAAGTTCACAGTGAGGAAGCTTTTATGTGAAAGCACATTGTGTACACTTGGTCAGTTGCCAGAAGTGGTAGGGTTTTGCTGAGTAAGTCATGGCATCATTAGAGGACGCTGGCATAAACAGAAATGCAGATCAGTAAATGAAATGGAGGATAGAAAGAAACCAGTAAAGACAGAGCATTTAAAAAGTTGAATGCAGCTTATTTGAATATATATTTAATAGTTCAGTGTGAGCAAAGACCTGAGAAAATGATCTTTCATTTCAGCATAAAAGAAATGTAATTATAATTTATTCCAACTGTGCTGTTTTACAATAATACAAGATCATTTAGATTTGTTCATGAAAATGGTTTTATTGATAAGCTGGCACTGATAAATTAGGTCTTCATAGTACCAAAATGTTGATTGTTAGAGAACTTATTCAAATGGAGAGTACATGTTTCAGAAGAGCTACATCAAAAATAAATTTAAAGGGCTGGGAGTTTGGCTCAGTGACTTAAGCACCTGTCTGACAGGCGTGAGGTTGTGAGTTCAATCCCCGGTGCCGCAAAAAATAAATAAATAAATAAAAATAAATTTAAAAGAACAACGTCCCCAAGGGAAATAAAATAATAGGAAACCTATAATAAAATAATCCAGCTGATCATTGTGACATTTAAAGTATCTGTTGCAAAGCTCAGGTTTTGTAACGGAAATGGCATGGCCATCAAATTTTTAATAATGATTTACTTGTTCAATTAAAATAATGATATTATTTCATTTTCACAAAGAACTTAGCTATTGAAATGTTTATGATCATATCCTTTGCATGAAACAGGCTCCATTCCTATATATTTGAATATATCTCAGGATACATATCTTAGTCTAGCACTGATAAAGATGGCTCCGATTTCAAATCTTTTGAAACTTCAGATTCCATCATGCTGCTTGCTCCTGTAGGACATTCCTGAGGAGTATATACAAGACAGAAGAGACACTGGCAAGTGAACATGGCATTCTAGACAGAGCTGGACCATATATGAATGAAGATGACTTTTTATTTACCCAACTCCCATTCTGATCTGGTACCCAGACTAGAGAAAGAGCTTCTTAGCCTTTTTCCTAGGGACCATTCCCTGGTCTTGATCTCTCTCTTTCCTTTATCCTCAGGTCTTACACTCTAATAGGGAGAGAACAGACAAAAAGAAAAATCTTCCCTGAGAGGCTTAAAGTAAAACGTTCTTAAACTGCCCTCTGTGTCTCAGACATTAATCTTATATAGTCACTTGACTGCACAAATAAAAGGAGAATGTGGGTTTTCAACCCAGAGAAAGCTTAGCTTACTATACCTTTCAAGTGAAAGTATATCTGAACCTTAAACTTTTTCTTGGGTTTGTTTGTTTTTTTGATTGTTTGTGAAGTACCGGGGTTCAAACCCAGGGCCTTATGCAAACTAGACAAGCGTCCTAATACTGATATATGTATGTGTGTGTATATATATATATGTATTTTTATATATATATTATATATATATTTTATATATATTATATATATTTTATATATATACTATATATTATATATATATCAGTATTAGGATGCATATATATATATATATATATATATATATACTTACATTTGAGACAGGATCTCACTAAGTTGTCCAAGCTATCCTTCAGCTTGCAATCCTCCTGCCTCATCCTCCCCAATAGCTACAGTTACAGGTGTGTAACAAGGCTTAATCTTTTACTTCTCTGTTTCTCAAGCTGAAAAACTCCCTCTTGAGAATTGTGCATTCTTCATGCATTGTTCCATAAAAGATGGAGTTGTTGGGGAAATATTTGATCTTTCCCAGTAGTTAAAATATGCCAGGAACAATAATTAGAACTGAAAGTATAGAACAGATAACCCTTAAACAATATGCTATTCTTCTTAATTCAGGTATGCAAATTCTAATGCTTCGTTTACCTGGTACATAGAAAGTAGCAGGAACTGAGTTGAGGAGGGGTTTTGTTTTTGGTTTTGGGGGCTTTTTTTAGTTATGTGTTCACTTCCACCACCTAATTGTTGTTTTACAATAAGCAGTTTATTTTCTCAATATGGAAATATATGCTTATGGTATATATTTGGAAAAATAGCAATCTGTTAACTGGCCTGGCTTTTTAAAAACTGCTTCTGCTATTATTCTCTACCATGCCATTATTTATTGGTTCACTAGTTCTATCAACACTCATTTGCTGAGATTGAAGACCTACATGTATGGTTTCAAAACTGGCTTCCATCTTCAAAAACAATTTTGCATTCAAGATTAACACATTACATAAACAACTTGTAAATAAGAAATGCTATGATAAATATCATTAAGATATGTAGAAAAAATATAAATGAATGTCAGAAAGAAGAGCTACTATTCCAGGTGAAAAGGAGTTTCTGTATGGAAGGGATAGGATTTACAGAGAAATGCAAATCATCAGGCTCTACCAGATTTAATGAATTAGAAGCTCTAGGAAGGTGACTTGGCAATCTGTGACTTACCAACTTTCCACATGATTTTGATACATGCTAGAGTTCGAAGATCATTGGTATAGCCAATCAATAAACTTCTATTTATTGATTGGCTTATATACAAGGAACAAAATAGAAAAGTAATAGGTAAAATTCTTATTATCCAAAACATTCCAATAAAATTAGAGTAGTAATCTTACCAGACACACTGTAAAAGAAACCTAACAGCACAAAGTCATTGCTAGGGCCTGGGGGCTTATCTCAGGTGCCAAGTCTAATATGGCACAGTAATGAGTAAAGACTATAGAGAGCTCCTACTTGGGGGAAGAGTTTTGTCAGCATGCATATTAATATTATTTGGATTTGTCCCTACTTCTTTCTCCTAAAATTCTTTTTATGATTCTTCTTGTACTCCTGCTTTTCTTGTTGTATAGACAAATGTATGTGAGAATAAAGCTTGACAAAAATAAACTGCAATTAGATGTGCAAGCAGTTACCAGAAAGCTTCAGCAAGTTTGTTGAGTCCTGGCACACATTTTGAGCCAACAAACAAGGTTATCGAAAGTCTACAATGCCCAGATTCTTTCCACTTGAAGCCCAGTAGACTTATTTCTCACCTCACCATGAAGGGAAAAAGTGTAACAGGATTTCCAACACAAAAATATTTGGCTAGTGGAGTTAAAATAAAAATTTTAAAGTTAAAAATAAAAAGATTGGGTTCACATGCGTTTTAAGACCTTTAACTGACCTGAGATAAATTTGTGGCACTTATATCACTTTCTTTACGTTTCCAAAAAAGCAAAATCGCAAGCAGGACCTTTTTAGAATGAAATGAGGGCCTTTAAAGATACAAGAACAAGAAGGAAAAGCAAAAAGAATGATGTCCAAATTCCTTCCATGCCTTGCTCCTGCTAACTATCCAGAAGTGAAAACTTGTGGAAAATTTAAATTTTAGTTGCTATGAAGCAGTGAGGCAGATAATCATATAGGAACCTGACCCCTACACCCACGGAAGAAAGACTGCATTAGCAGCAATCGGCTAGCCAAGAGTGCCTGGTATAGATTTGTCTGTGGAGATTTCCTGTCTTTGGAGTCTATTTTACCAGCCTAATATATAAATTTGGAAACAAAATGGTTGATTATTTGGGGTCAGCATAACACTGAGCAGTGAATAAGCAAAATGTTCTACACATACGTAATAGAGACATTTATTTAGAGGACACACAAAAATCAAATGTCAGAGATATTTTTGCTCTTCAGATTCTGAGGGAAAACAAAATGACTTTGGTATCTACCAAATAAGCTCCAGTCCCAAAGACTAAAGTTATTACCGCAAATAAGATTAGATTCTTCCCTATGGTAATACATTTTTCTTCATTGCATCAATTTGGGATTAATCTTTTCAGGGAAGTTAGAGAATTGTTTTTTAAATTCTCTTTCTGGGCTGCCTTGGCCTCTAAGGGTTTCTGCATATTCCAACATCTCCAGGGCAGCCAGCTGTTTATGTTATTTATTTGACTATGCTTCTCACATTTGTTACTCAGTGTGAGAACTAGAGAAGGCAGCCCCTCCCAGAGAGCACACAAGCCCAACCCAGGTCATCAGGAGTTCGAGTGACTGCCCAGTGTGTCAATTATGACAAGCTAGAAGGGGCTGAACTATGAAACCACCCCAGTTTCACTTCCAACTCTGCTGTGTTTCTCTTTTCTTCATTTGCTCCTGTTTTGTCCTACCACAAATAGGAGCAGGTATGAAGATACCAAAAGCCCAAGAATTTAAGCAGGCACTGCCTTGAATTGTGGATTTTAAAGAAATTACACAATTTAGATACGTGCAGCTAAAAAAATATATTTATTCAAAAAGCTAATAGTGGTCATTTTTGTTAAGTGAGATTACTGAAGACTTTTATTTTCCTCTTTATAGTTTTCTAAATTTTCTGTCAAGATATTAATTGCTTGCATAGATTTTGAAACTTCTTTTAGGAAAGGTAATCTCCCTAGATGAGTCACTTTTATTTCCTGACTGCTCTATATCTAAGCACTGTAAAAAAATATTCCAGGAAGATACAAATACCAAAATAAGGAGATTTCTATTTCCAGCATTATTGTTCTTTAAAAACCATGAAGATAAAACAAAGAATGAATTGGTGAAGGCTTTATGGGGGGGGCGGGCCTCAGCAGGAAAATAATTCATTTCAGGTGTTTCCAATGATGAAAATGTGTAAAAGCACTGTTTTCAGGAAATGGTCAGGGTTAGAGTGACAAATAAGGGATAATGAGGTTTGAGGGGGAAACTGTTATCACCCCAAGAGTCAAAAAGGTCAAGGGAAGAAATAGAGTAGCTAGAGCCCAGTGAGTGCCAGAATTATGGTGAAACAGTGACCCAGACTGGGCTCTTGTGTAGGAATGCAGCTACTGCCAGTAAGGCAGTGCCACAACAAGGAGAGAGTTGGAACAGAAATATCCTCACCATTTTCTCCCCCCACTACGTGATTTGTCATTATTTCTATTCCCTTACCAACTACCAGCCAACTGGAAAGGGAACCAAGAATTTGCAGGCCATAGGTGTAAACTTCCTAGAACATAGAGAGAAACTGGGAAGAGTAAAATATGGTTGGAAACAGAGAATAAAGAATATGTAGCACAACATTTTCCTTTTATTGACTTATGATTTACATACAAAAATCTATCTACTTAATGCATACAACCTGATGAGTTTGGAGATAAATCCATCATTAGAATCTACGACACAAGCATATCCAGGAACTTCTCTGAATACTTGGAGGTTTCTAGATGGTGGAATATCCAGACAAGGCATGAACGCTCCATGTCCTTTCTTTCATACCTCACACTATTCATCTCTTCCATCTGTCTGTTCATTCATATTTTTTGTAATATGCTTTAAAATTAATTAGTAAATGTAAGAGTTTCCTGACTTCTGTGAGCCACTCTAGTAAATTAATCAAACCTAAGGAAGGGGCTTTCGGGACTGTGTTTGCTTGCTTGTTTGATGGTTTTTCCATGCTGGGGATTGAATCCAAGGGCTCATGCATGTGAGGGAAGTGCTCTACTATTGCGTTATACAACAAGGCCAAGGAGGGAGTTTGGGGAATCCTGACTTATAGCTGGTCAGCCAGAAGCAGAGGCAAAATAACCTAAGTTGCCACTCGCATCTAAAATGGGGGCAGTTTTGGGAACTGAGCCCCCAACCTGTGGGATTTGCTGCTCTAGGTAGATAGAATCAGAGCTACTTGAATTAGAGAACACTCAACTGATGTGTGCTAATATAATATTGTTTGGTGGATGGAGCAAACTCTCCAACATACAACTTACATCAGAAGTGTTTTTAGTGTAAACTGAGATTGAGTTTGTTTTTTCTATTCATTTGGTGTCATGATTTTCTAGAATGGTTCTGGCTCATGGAAACAGGTACTGTGGGGAAAAAAATGATGAGACAGATAGGATAAGGAAACTTTGCTCCACAGATGGCCTTCTAGACAATCACAGTATGAAACTGCAGCTGCTCTGCATTCAGTTATTAAAGTTAGAGATTATCAATGGAACTTAGAAATGGTGGCAGACCCAACTACTAAGTAGCCAACTTATTAGATATACAAGGACACATAAAACAATAAGAAGCATGTTAAATACACACTCTCTTGATTATTGCTATCTGTAATAGCCAAAGCGAAAGTAAAACAGTGTTTTGGGTTGGGTTTTCAGTCTGGAACAAGCTCAGACGTCAGTCTTTCTGAGCTTAAGCCATTAGACTTTCTGAGCTCAATACCGCCACCAAAGAAAAAAACTGTGCCAGGGCAACAGAAAATACCTCTCTCTCTACAACCTCTGGAAACCAAGAAGGTAATTAATGTGGCAAAAGTGTAAAACCAGGAAACTTTCAAAACTAAATGGTATAGTGTGGAGAAAATGTCTCATCTTGTGAATCAGTATCATAAACTCCCTGAGGAATCTTTACTAAAATGGATTCTAGGAGAAACAAAATGGAATAACAATCAGCAGTAAAATTCAACCTCTCCAAGACCCAGAATACAGACATCTGGAAAACAACAACTTGGTGAAGGGAAAGGAAGGAGGAGGAGGAGGAGCTTACCCTGGCTCCCAGGAAAGATCTGTCTGTCAAGGTAAGCCCCTTAGGGCCAGGAGCTCCAAGAAAAAATGGCAGACCAGTACAGTGCCACTGGCCCCAGGAGGAGCTCATGCCTGTTGTCAACTGGAGAAGCAATGTAAGATTTTACTCTAAGGTGAGTTCTTAGAGTCCTTTCCAGATGGCAGACAACAACTGAAAAAGAAATCCAGTGCAGCACTCAATATATTGCCAGAGAATATTTAATCAAGGCACCATTTGGAAAGGGGTTGATTATTTAAGATGGAGACTTAGAACAACTGCAAAACTACTCTGTTTGAGAGTTTCCAGTGTTTTTCTCTCACCATGACTGGGTGAGAGACAGCATTAGAAGACAGTCAAAGAAAACAAGTGGGCTAGACTTAGACCCCTTGAGAATTTTAAGCCCAGACTGGGAAGAACATAGGCCCCCAACACCCATGGTGAGAAGCAAGGCCCAGATTGTGTTGTGTTCAGGAGCAGCTGGGTGAGGAAATGATTGCATTAAGTAAGAAGGCCGCTTAAACCCTCTCTCTGATGCCTATATCCAGTAGAGATCAGAGGTCTGATTGTTTCCCTGAACTGCCAGTGTGAGCAAAGGCATACTTTGGTTTTTACAGTTGCCACAACCTTAGCTAAATGGACACAGGGGCCACTGAAACAGTGAAACAGTCAGGGGGCCTCACAAACCCACAGGTCATAAAGCTAGGTGGAGCAAACCATGACTTGCTAAATGTCAAAACTGTGGATCCTGGGGAAAAACATTCATTCAAAAATACAGAAAAAAAATTTTTTTTCATTCATTTCTCTTTTGTTCTTTTTTCTTTCTTCTTCACTGATTTTGGAGTTTGGGGGTAATTTTCCTTCTTCCACTTTCTATTTCTCTTTTTGTTTCTTTTTTCTTTTTAATTTTTTATTCTCTAGTACTTTTTTCTTTTTTGACCATTTTTTGTTTTATCTTCTTTTTCTTTTTTAATTTTTTGGTATTATTTTTAACTTTTTATTAGTATATATTTGTCATACATATTGATGGCATTCATCACAAGAAATTTATACCTGTACATAATATATCTTAATTCTTCTTCTTTTTCCCATTCCCCTCCCCCCTTGAACCCCTCTTTCCCTCCTCATTTACAAGAGCATTGTTTCCATTTTTCCTTTCTATTCTCTTTTTTTCTTTTCCTTTCTTTCCCTTCAGCCTTTTTCCCCCTCCCCTAACACTTTTTCATTTCCACATGTTCTTCCTACTTCCCAATATATATCCGCCATTTTGGTCCTTAGTTACCCTTTGGGTTTCTCACACAAGAGAAACAACATGTGTGTCTGATTTATTTCACTTAAGATTATAGTCTCAAAGTGCATCCATTTTCCTACAGCTGACTCAAGTTTATCCTTCTTTATGGCAGAGTAGCAATTCAATTCATGTAAATACGGTGTTTTCTTTATCCATTCATCTTTTGGTGGGCATATGAGCTGTTTCCAAGATTTAGTTATTATAAAGTTTAATGCAATAAACATGGATATGTATATATCATTGTGGGATGATGCTTTTAAATCTTTCAGGAAGATACCCAGAGGAGGAACACCTGGGTCAAATAGAACCTCTAGTTTTATTCTTTTGAGGAATCTCCATACTATTTTCCATAGTACTATTGGT
Organism: Dasyprocta punctata; assembly: GCA_004363535.1. NCBI lineage: Eukaryota > Metazoa > Chordata > Mammalia > Rodentia > Dasyproctidae > Dasyprocta > Dasyprocta punctata. The sequence goes on along the minus strand of RJWM01002121.1, from coordinate 20,147 downwards.
TTACAGTATCAACAGCAATGGATAAGTGTTCCTTTTTCCCCACAGCTTTACCAGAATTTGTTCTTAGTTAATTTCTTGGTGACATCCATTCTTTCCGGAATCACAGTGTTGTTTAAATATACATCTTTTGAATGATGTTGAACATTTGTTCATATATTTATTTGCTGTTTCTACATCTGCTTCTGAGAAGTGTCTATTCACTTCAGATGCTCATTTTTTATTGGATCTTTAAATATGGGTGTGGTCTCCCAAATTCAAAGACCTGATTCAAAAACAGGCATCTGAGATGAGTACACACTTCTCAGATGAAGAAATACAAACAGCAAATGAATATATGAAAAAATGTTCAATATAATTGGTCATTCAAGAAATGCAAATTAAAACAACACTGAGATTTCATCTCACTCCCAAAAGAATGGCTATCATCAAGAAATCAACCAACAACAAAAACTGGCAGTGCTGTAGGGGAAAAGGAACACTTCTGCACTTTTGGTGGGAGTGCAGACTGGTGCATCTACTGTGGAAATCAGTATGGAGATTCCCTAAAAAACTAGGATCAGAGGTCCTATTTGACCCAGATATTCCTCTTCTGTGTATCTTCCCAAATGAACTAAAAAGCATCTTACTACAGTGATATATGTGCACTCATGTTTATAGCAGCAAAATTTGTCATAGCTAAGTCTTGGAGACAACCCAAATGCCCATCGACCAAGGAACAGATTTTTTAAAATGTGGTCTTTTTATACAATGGAGTGCTACTCAGCCATGAAGAAGGATAAACGAGCCATTTATAGATAAATGGAAGCAAACTGAGACCATACTCATGAGTGAAATACTTCAGACTCACGTGTGTAAACATTGTATGGTCTCCCTGGTGTAAGAAGCTGAAAGAGTAAATAAGGTATAAAATTAACAATAGATATTGTTAAATGGGAAGAAATTGTTCAAAAGAGAAATTAGGGTGGGGAAAAGAGGAAGAGAAGGAAAGGAAAAGAAAAACCCTACAAGATAGTTATACTACTAGCTTCTGTTAGTTCATTGCAAAAAAATGTTTGTGCTAATGTTATTTGGAGAATTTTTTGTGCTCATATTTTGTACTTTGAGTAACTACTTTGAAGATAACAATACACAAATTATTAACTATTGTTACTCTCCTATTACTTTCTTATGAGATTTTGTTTTATTTTCTCCAATGAATAAATACATAAGGATCTGCTTTTTTAGATATTTGTATTTCTAGATATTAGTCCTCTGTCTGAGGAATAGTTCATAAAAATATTTTCCCATGCTGTGGGTCGTTTCTTTACTCTGTTAGTTGTTTTTTTTTTTTGCTTGTTTTGTTTTGTTTTTGCTGTGCAAAACATTTTTAATAACACAGCATCCCAGTTGTTGATTCTTTGTGATACTTACTATTCAATCAGGATTTTGTTCATAAAGTCTTTGCCTACATCTAAGTCTTTTAGAGTTTCACCTATTCTATCTTCCAACAGATTATTTCTGTTCTTATATTTAGATCTTTGATCTATTTCAATTTTATTTTAGTGCATGGTGAGAAATATGGGTCTGGGTTCATCTACCAGTATGTAGAAAGCCAGTTTTTCCAACAACATATTTTAAAGAGGCTATCTTTCTTCTAATTAAGGTGTTTGACCGTTAAGTCCAAAATAAGGAATCAAGTGTGCTTGGAGTTGTTTCTGCATCTTTTGTTCTGTTCCATTGATCCTCGGATACGTTTTATTTTTTGCTAGTACCATGCTGCTTTTATCATGGTACCATTGTAGTATAACTTCAGTTTGGGAATTGTGATGCCCCTGCCTTGCCTGTGTTGACCAGAATTGCTTTTGCTATTATATGTCTCTTCTGCTTCCATATACTGTAAATGTTAAGCCTCTTTTCTCTAAGTTCTTTGATATTGGTATTTTTATTGCGATCACATCAAATCTGTACAACGGTTTTTGAAGGAAGGCCATTTTCACTATGTTGGTTCTGCATATCCAACAACAGGGGTATCTTTCCATGTTGTGATATCCTCTTTTTTTTTCCTCACTTTTCAGAGTACTGTAGCTTTCAAGGTGAATGCATTTTACTTCCTCTATTAGGTTGATTCCCAAGGTTTTCATTTTACTTGATGGTATTGTGAAAGGTCTTGTTTCCCTAATTTCTCTCTCAGTGAGTTTGTTATTTCTGTGTAGGAATGCTATTGATTGCTTTTTTATTTTTGGTTTTGGTTTCAGATTTGTTGTTGTTTGTCTGCTTTTGTTGTTTTTTGTTTTGTTTTGTTTTTTGTTTGCTTGGTTGGTTTTTTTGTACCAAGAATGGAACTCAGGACCTCGTGCTTGCCAGGCAGGTGCTGTGCTGCTGAGCTATATCCCCAGCCCTGAATGCTATTGGTTATTGAATGTTTGCTTTGTAACATATACTGCTGAATTTGGTTATTGATTTTGAGAGTCTTTTCATGGAGTTTTTCAGGTCTTCTATGTAGAGTACCATGTCATCCACAAGTAATGATAATTCATCTTCCTTGCCTTTCCTACCCATATTTCTTTTACTTCTTTCTCTTGTCTGATTAGTCTGGCTAACATTTCCAGAACTATATTGAACAGGAGTGGTGATAGTGGTTGTCTTACTTTTTTTCCTCATTGCTGAGACAATATACCCAATACCCAAAATTGAAGGTGGAAAGTTTCATTTAGCTCACAGTTTGTAGGGGTTCCAGTCCATACTCAGCTGACTGCAAGACAGGGCACCTTGGCAGAGGGCCATCACAGAAAACAGTTCATGGTGCCCACAACATAGCAAAAGCAACAAGGTACCTTAACAGCTTTTCTGCCCCTTTTATCTTATCCAGACTACTTAGGGCAGGTAGCATTCACCCCTTAATCCTACTGCCCTTGAGCCTAGCATTGCACCATGAATTGATTCCAGTGTCACACACTCTAGATCCAGTCACCTCTGAAGAAGCCGCACCTATGACTGCATGAGGTTTTTTTGGGTGGCGGGGTGGGGGGACATCTAAACACAAACCATCACAGTGGGCATCCTTGTCTTGTTTCTGATTTTAGAGTGAAAGCTTTCACTTTTTCACTGTTTAGTATGATGTTGGTTGCTCGCTTCTCAAAGATGGATTTTATCAGATTGAGATAAAGACCTTCTTTTCCAATTTTCTCTAGTATTTTTGGTCATGAATGGCTGTCGAACTTTGTCAAATGTTGTTTCTGCATCTATTGACATGATCATGTGGGTTTTGACCTTTGTTCTGTTGATGTGGTATATTAAATTTATCAACTTCTGTATGTATAACTATCCCTGCAACCCTAGGATGAGTCCTACTTTTCATGATGTATAATCTTCTTGATGATTTGCTGCTTTCTGTTTGCCAGTACCTTATTGAGAACTTTTCATCTGTGTTCATTAAGGAGATTGGCCTGTAGATCTCTTTTTTGGTTGGATTCTTTTCTGGTTTGGGTATCAGAGTAATACTTGCTTTCAGTAATGAGTTAGAGAGTATTGCTTCCCTTTCAGTTTCATTAAAGAGTCTGAGAACTAGCATTACATATTCCCTAAAATTCTTGTAAAATTCAGTGTAAATCCGTTAGGATCTGGGATTTTTGTTTGGTAGCTTCTTTTAATATTTCTTCAATTTCATTGACTAATATTGGGTTATTTACAATTTTTTTATCTTCTTGATTCAGCTTCAGTAATTCATGTATATCTAGGAATCTGTCCATTTCTTCTGAGTTTTCCATCTTATTAGAGTACAGTTTCTCAAAGTAGTTATTAATGACTGTCTTAGTTTACTCATTGTTGAGACAAAATATCCAACACCCAAAATTAAAGCATGACAGTTATACTTAGCTCACAGTTTGTAGAGGTTTCAGTCCATAATCAGCTGACTCTAAGACAGGGTGGTACATGGCAATGGGGCACAGTTCATGATAGCAGAAGACAGCAAAAACAATAAGCAAGAAAGAGGCAAGTCTCTTTCTGTGCATTATATCGTATCCTGTCTACCAGGATTAATGTTGTTACCAATCCAATCAGTGGAATGATTCAGTAATCACTAACTGTTAATCCCAGCACCCTTAATCCCAACATTACACTATGAATCAATCACATACTCTATGTTCAGCCTCTGAAAAAGTCCTCTGAAAAAGTCTTATGACCCTGTGAGACTCTGAAGGGACATCTATACACAAACCATAACAATGACTGACTGGATTTCTGCAGGATCTGCTGTGATTTCACTTTTCATTCCTAATTGCGTGGATTTGGATATCTTTTTTCCTTTTTTTGATAAGGTTAACTAAGGATTTGTCTATTTTATTTAATCTTTCAAAAAACCAACTCTCTGATTTATTGATTCTTTTGGTTTTTTTCTTAGTCTGAATTGCATTAATTGATGCTCTGATGTTCATAATTTCTTCCCTTGTACATACTTTGGATTTAACTTGCTCTTTCTTTTTCTAGAAGATTGAGATTGTGTGGGAGACAACTTGAGTGGGTCCCCTTGAACGCAGAACAATTGCTGCAACTTTGATTATATTGAGACTTATTTAGTTATGCTGATATATACAGAGCTGACTATGGTATTTCCTTCTCTCTTCAATTGGCTCTAAGCATTGCAAAGAAGGCTAGCCAAGGTACTGGTATGTAATCTCTAAAGCCATCGACAGTGTCCTGTTTCCTCCCATAGTGATCTCTGTAAAATATATAGGCACAGCAGGATGGCAGAGCCAGTGAGCTCCAGGAATGTTGACTGGCTATGAGCCTCCAGAAAGAGGCTGTGAGTTCCCAGGGCATAAAGTTTGCATATCAGAAACTGAAGCAGCAGCCTCCTAAAACAATTCGGTTGCTACCTTAATTGGGTTATGCAAATTGATTCCTCAGCGTATCTTTATCTCTGCATTTTGCAGAGATACCTTTCTCACTACCTGGCCAACCTGCTCAAGTTACTCGTGTAGTTCCCGCCATCCTTACAGTCACTCATACTCAAGCCACCCTCTTTCTTCACAAGATAGTAAATTCTGGGAAAGGCCTAGGATCAAGACCTTTGTCTGCATGTCCTCACAAGGATTGGACTCTAGACCCCTTGGCTTCCCTTAACTTTGAATATGTCTCAGTGTCTTTACTCTCCCCGTGGGTTGCACTGGAGATGGTAGATGGGAATTAACTTGCTGGGATTCCAGTAACATCTCAGTGGAATTATCAATATAACTTCTTGGATTGTGAGGAAGACTAGAGAAAGGATTACAGTACTTGGATTACTGTACTCAATATTTGAGACTACAATAGTTTGATATTACACTGTGTTTGCTCTATTTTTCTGATGTGGGAATTCATCACTATAATTTTCCCTCATCAGATTGCTTTCATTGCACCCCATAAGTTCCAGTATGTCTTACTGACATTATTGTTTAATTGTAGAAACAGTCTACTCCAATTGCACCTACAGCCCATTGGTTGTTTAGAATAATGTTATTTAATTTCCATATTTTGATGTAGTTTTTGTAGTTACTTTTGTCATTGATTTCCAATTTCATTGCACTGTGATCTGCAACTATGCATGGGATAATTTATATTCCTTTGATCTACTTAAGCATGTTCTATGAGCTAGTATGTAATCTGTTTTGGAGAGAGTTCTTTGTGCTTCTGAGAAGGATATGTATGCTGTTTTTGTTGGGTGGAACCTTCTGTAGATATCTATCAAATCTATGTGATCAAAGGTTTGTTTTAGCTCTGATATTTTTGTTGATTTTCATCTTGTTGATCTGTTTATTTATGACAGTGGGATATTGAAGTCCCATTACAGTTGTGTTAGTACTAATTTGATTTTTCATATTCATTAGCATGTATTTTATATAGTTTGTGCATGAGCACTTGGTACATATATATTTATTATTATTGTCTCTTCCTCTTAGATTGTTCCCTTAACATGTGTGTAGTGACCTTCTTTGTCTCTTCTGATGAGTCTTGGATTGAAATCCACTTTATCTGCAAATAGAATAGTACCCCTGCTTTTTTCCAGATTCTTGTTTCGTGGAGTATTGTTTCTATCTTTGGCTTTCAGTCTGAATTTCTTTTGGAGTTAAATGTGTTTCTTGTACGTAGCCTATGGTTGGATCTTGTTTCTTGATTTATTTTGCCAGTCAATCTCTTTGGATTGGTGAATTAAGACCATTTACATTGATGGTTATAATTGATATGCATTGACTTACCCTTGTCATATTATTTTCCTACTGTTGTTTCCTTTTATTTCCCTTCTGTTTAATTGTTTGCATTCCCTGATGGTTTCATTCTATTGGGACTCTTGGAATTGTTCTCTTGATTATGTTTTTTTAGACTATCCTACAAAACTTTATGGAGTGTTGGTTTCATGGTCATGTATTTCTTCAGTGTTATTTATAATGAAAGTATCTTGTTTCTCCATCAATTTTGAAAGATAATTGTACATCAGTGTGGGTTATAGGTTGATTTCTTTTAGAGCTTGAAATAAATACTTCATTCCATGCTTTCCTTAATTAAAGGGTTTGAGTTGAGAAGTCTGCGATGATTCTAATGAATTTTCCTTTATAGGTTGTTTCTTTTATCTAAGAGTTTTAATATTCTGTTCTTGTGTTGAATTTCTGGAATCTTGCCTATTATATACCTTGGTGTGGTTTTTTTTCCTATTATGACTATTTGAAGTTCTGTGTGATTCACTTATTTGTACCTTAAGTTCTTTTTCTATGCTTGGAATGTTTTCTGCTATTACTTCATTTAACAGGAATTTTGTGCCATTTGTGCTGTTTTCTGATTCCTCATTGATTCAATTAATCTTGTATTGGTATTATTTGCATTGGATGGACTTTTCATGGTCCCTTCCTATTTTTGAGAGGTATTTCATCCGATGATTGCCAACCAAAACCCTGTCTTCTACATATGATATTCTATCCTCACATTGATTGACTCTACTGTCTATACTTTCAGTAGAATTTTTAATCTCCTGCATTTCTCTTTGAGTCTGTTTTATGGAATCCAATTCTTTCAATGTTGGGCATTTATGATTTCCATGTTTTTCCTAAGCTCCTCTATTTTTTATCTCTATCTTGTCTGGTTTCACTAATCATTTCCTTCAAATGGTCATGATATCTTTATCTCTGCTTTGGTTTTGTGAAAAGATTTATTTGAAGAATTTTGTTACTTCCACTGCTACTATTTTCTAATATTCAAGTGGGTAGTTTTTGATTTCTTGCACCTCAGTTCCCCTTTGATTTTCCTTAGGTGAGTTGGGGATCATGGGTTACAACTTGCTTCCATGTTTTCCAATTTTCTAATTATTTTCTTTATTTGTTTTCTGCAGTGTGATTTGTAAATTGCTTATGGTAGGTAGCTTTATTACTAGTATCAAGACCTCTTTAGGAAATGACTACTTTTCAGAGATGCCTACTAGATGTAGCTGGCTTTTAACCTGTTAGTCTATCTAAGGATCCTTCCACTTTAGTTTTTAGGGATGAAATTTTGCTGTCTGTTTGGCCTAGCACCCAGTGCACTGGTACCATATTATAGTATTGATTATAACCCCCAGGCAATCTAGGTAATGGCATACAAAGAAGATCAGTTGACCACAGCTTTTTCACCTTGGCTAAAGTACTACAATAAGTAATAAAAATAGCATGAAGCACAGACTACAAAATGATAAACTGTGATAACTAATGATTTGCCACCTTTAACCATAGCTACAAGATTTATAGTAACAATACAAAGTGTAAGACAAATAAGAACAATATATACAGTAAGTATTCCCTCAATAGAGTTATTTTATTCTAAGGGGAGAAAATATAAAAGGGATAAGAAGAAAAAACAAAGAAGCAAAGAAAAGAATGAGATTAGAAGCAAGACTCAATGACAAAGATTATCCAAGCCTTAAGAAACTGGTGAAGAAGACAGAAGGGAAATAAAGATGGAAAAAATGAAAACAAGAATAAAACAAAAAATTAAAATCAATATTCACATTCATGAAAAAACAAAAACACACAATTAACTGAAAGAACAACAACAAAAATAAAGCAAAGAAAATATGAGAGAAATTTGTCTGTGATTTCAACCCTGTGTTTAACTTCTGTAGTCTACAGTTTTGTAGTAACACCTATATCAGAGCATGACCGTTGTTGCTGGCAGACAAAAGAGGTGATCAGAGCCCAGAACGATTCTGTATAATCCCAGCAAGCTTGCAGTAGGATTAGGGTGGGGTGCTGAATCATCTCAGCAAGCCTGTACTGGGACTAGGGTGGGGTGTCAGTTCTGGTAATTTCAAATCAACAGAAGTTCAAGCTGATCCTGGCCTCTGGTCCTGGACTTGAAACCTGAGTTGTTCAGCCTACAACACTCTGGGTGTCTCTTGCTGCCCTGAACACAGCTTGATGACCCTGGATGTCTCCCAGGGTTGTCCCTCATCCACTCACTGTGGGATTTCAATACTGGAAGCTCTGAGATGAAACCAACCTATGACTGCTCTGAGATTCAAATTCAGTTGGCCTCTCCTTCAAAATGGTGTCCAATCAAGCACTCTCTCCAGTGAACATGGCAGTCTTTCGAACTGGAGTCCCTCACCAGATTTTGTCACAGGTAGCATCCACTGCTTCATTCCACTGGTGCATTTCCCCATAGAGGCCTGTGGAGTCCCCTGACCTCACTGTGTTTCTGTAGATTTGATCCTCCTCTATCACACAAGTGAGAAGCCAGGGAGAACATGTAGTTTGCCCCTACTTTTTCTACATTGAGGTCTGCTTCTTCACTTACTCTGCAGGATCCAAATTTCCCTTCAGATCCTTCCTGGGTGCCAGAGATCCACTTTCCTCCTTCTTTCTTCTCCAAGTTGTTATGTCCCAGTGCCAGCATTCTAAATCTTGGAGAGGCTGATTTGTAGCCACTTACCACTCTGCCATGTTCCCAGATGTCTTCTTTTTCTTGTTTGCTCTTTTCTATTACATTTATCTAATTCTCTTAACATCTTGTTATTCCTTAATAGGGCCATTTATCATATTTGTCTCTCCTCCTTCTCATCTTCTATTGTTTAACTTTTCAATTTTTTCTTCTTTCATTCTCCCATTGCCCACCCACTCTAGTATGACAATTAAGCTTTATTAGTCTTTAGGTAGTTAACTCTATTTTATTCCTGTTGAATTATTTTCCATTGTTACTGGAGGTAACAATAGTTAACTAGGTAACTCTTGTGTTTAGTAGATGTTTACTGTATGTCAATGTCTGCTTTGCTTTAGTGTTTATACTATAGGTATAGATCTCCTTTCTACGGTAAGGACAGTACATTATTGGTTCTTATAGTATGTCAATAGTCAGTTTGTTTTTGATGATATTATTGTTGCTGATTTACTTGCTATTGCCAGGATGACATAGCTACTGATACTAGCAAATTTGCTCTATATGGATTATATTTCTGTCATTAACAGTACTAGAGCAAGACTGGTCCATTCCTAGAAAACTAGGTGCTAAGCCAATCACACTGCATCCTCTCCTTCCAAATTGATGGATGTAGTCAAAGCTTGGAACAGAAGTTTTATAGTTAACCATGCACAGAGTGCATCACTGAAAAGCAGATATTAACTAAAGAGATCTCCATACTCACAGCAAAATAGATGCACAATATGTGCCCACAAATCTCAGCACAAAACAAAACAAACAAAAAACAATAGAAACATGAGAAGGCAATAAAACGACACCAAAATTTCCAAATTCATGCTAAGACAACCTATGGGGCATCAAGGGGGAGGAAATCAAAAGTCACTCTGCCAAAATATTCAAAAGGATAGTGGAGGAGATTAAAACCAGAACAATAAGGTGCTTGGTGAGTTCAAGAAAGACATAATTAAACAGATTATGTAATAAACAGCCTGATAGGTAGTTTACATAAGGCACTTAAAAAATCTAGCTGGTAAGCAAAATTACACAAAACATGATTGACAAGTTTAGCAAACAAATAGAGTCCATGAAAAGGTTCAAAGCAAAAATCCAAACTATGGGCAGAAGAAAAAATCAATGTGAGGACACAGTGTCAGAACTAGAGGATGGAGTTGCTATTGGAGATCAATTATTCAGACATACCTTTAAAAGCAAGAGAACATGAAAAACGGATCCAATAGTAGTTAGATGACTAGCCTAAAATTAGTAGGAATTAATGAAAAGTCAAAAGACAGCACAAATAGAATAAAAATGTTTACAGAAATGATAGCAATTTTCCAAAGATAGTGAAAGAATTAAACATACAGATAAGTGTGCATATAGAAGCCCAAATAGCCAAAATCAAAAATGAACTTCTCCATGCCACATCACAGTCAATATCTCAGAAGTACAACACAAAGACAGACTCTTAAGAGCTATGAGAGAAAAACAATGAATCACTTATGAAGGTAACCCATTAGAATTACAGTGCATACCTCAATACAAAATTTAAGGCCAGAAGAGCTTAAAATGAAGTGTTTCAACCCCCGAAAGGAAAAAACTTCCAACCCAAACTTACACGTCCTACAAAATTATCTTTTAAAATTGATGGAGAGAGGTTTTATGCACGACATAGAAGACCTTAAAATATTCATGACCACCCAATTTGGAAATGCAAATTAAAACAACATTCAGATCCCCTCTCACTCTAAAAAGAATGGCTATCATCAAAAAAATCATCCAATAACAAATGCTGAAGAGGTTTTTTTGGGAAAAGGAAACCTCCCTTGTTTGTAAGTGTGTAGATTGATAAAACCACAGTAAAAATGAGCGTGCAAATTCCTTAGAAAACTAAAATTAGAGGTTCCATTTGACCCAGATATTCCTCTTTCAGGTATCTTTCTGGAAGAGTTAAAGTCATCACACCACAGTAATACATGCATACCCATATTTATAGCAGCACATTTTATAATAGCTAAATCTTGAAAACAGCCCATATGCCCATTAAAATATGAATGCATAAAGAAAATGTGGTATTTGTATGCAATGGGGATATTATTCTGTCACAAAGATGAATAAATTTCAGACATTTTTAGGTAAATATGTACATCTCTAGACCACAATCTTAACTAAAATAAGTTGGGCGCACAAGTTTAAATGTCTTTTTTCACTTCTATGAGAAACCCAAAGTTTAAATAAAGAACAACATGAAGGATAGATATTAGGAAGTAGGAACAACTCATTTAAATGAGAAGGGAAACAAGGGAAGGGAGGGAAGGGAAGGAAGAGAAATGAGATTTTAAATTAAGAGAGAAAGTTACAGAAAAAAATGGAAACAGAGTTATAGTAAATGGAAAGGAGAAGAAAGGTTGAAAGGAGGGGAGGAGAGTAGGAAAAAATAAGATATATTGTGTACAGGTACAAATTCCCCATGATGAATGTGATCATTATGTATGGCAAACATGTACTGAAAATATAAATAAATAAATAAATAAATAAATCTTGAAACAATATCATGACCACCAGACCAGGACTACAGAAATTCTCAAGGATATCCTAGAAAGAGATAATGAAGCCAACAATGTCAAAGACTCTAATAGAATAAATACACCCAGTAGGATGAGAAGCTACCCAAAAAAGAAAAAAAAGAAATCAATAACAGGAAAGTAATGCAATGATAGTAACAATTCAATACCTTTACTAATAACTTACAACATGAAGGATCTCAATTCGCCAATCAAAACACACATACTGGTAGAATAGATCAAGAAATGAAACCCAATGTTATACAGTATTCAAGAAACAAATTTAACTCAAATAGAAGTTAACAGATTAAAAGTCAGAGTATGGAAAAGACTATTCCATTAAAAGGAAACCTATTTAAAAGAAGGAGTTGCTATTCTTATTTCAGACAAAGTGTGCTTCAAACCAAAAGAGATAAGGACACACAAAAAAGGTCACTTCGCTACATATTGGCTAAGGGAATAATTCAACAGAAAGAGACAATAAAATAAACATATACACCATACAGAGGTGCACTCAGCTTCATAAAAAAAACATTATTGGGCATAAAAGATAAGATAAACATCAATACAGTTAATGTGGGGGATTTCCCTATGATACTGCCACAAATAAACAGGTCAGCTAGACAAAAAAAAAAAAAAAAAAAAAAAAAAAAAAAAAAAAAAAAAAAAAAAAAAAAAAAAAAAAAAAAAAAAAAAAAAAAAAAAAAAAAAAAAAAAAAAAAAAAAAAAAAAAAAAAAAAAAAAAAAAAAA